>JACAVU010000004.1:12153039-12459177 GCA_014183005.1 Castanea mollissima
ATAAATCGAGTCTTAGAGACTTGATTTCCAAGTGTACGCCACGTGAAACAAATGTCACATCAAACGTGGTTAGACCATGAAAATCGACCCTCAAAGACTCGATTTTTAGGCCTAAAATTGACTCTTTTAGACTCGGGATGTTAGTAAAAAATATAGTTTTGTAATAGTGGCTATTAATTTCTTATTTTGGCTGAAAAGTACCTTGCCAAGTTTCTTCGAAATTTGATCTAGAGGTTCTCCTATGTTTTGACTGCGGATATGGATTGAAGTTGGGATCATTGTTTACTAAGGGATAGGTCATTGAAAGCGAACCCAAATCAAACCCATCACAAATGGTCGAGTCAAATCCAAAACCCAAGGCAGACCCATTTGTCACATCCATTGGAAATGGAAGCCTTGAATCAAACAGCAAAGAAAGGTGCCACCCAATGTCACGAGGGACTAGAGGAGTTAGGAGATTGGCGTTCTGTTGCATTTAAGTTATTATATGCGATGCGTTCAAATGGATACACAAATGAAGAGGAACCCAAATCGTACCCATCACCAATTGTTGAGTCAAATCTAAAACCCAAGTCAGATCCATTTGTCATATCTATTGGAAGCCCCGAATCAGATGGCAAAGCAAGGTGCCCAATGTTATCAGGAGACAGGGACTAGGGCTCCGTTTGAGAGTTCATAAGAGAATGGAATGAAATGATTATAAGGAAATTGAATGGAATATATTTAAGTAAGGGAAAAGAATGGAATGTAGTGTAATTAGGTAACTTTGATTGGATGTTTTAAAATAAAGGAATGAAAATGAATGGACTGTAAGTAATTTTGTTTAGGAGCAACATGGAGGGAATGAAATGGAATTATTTTATGACAATATTACTATTAGACTCCTATTTTAAAATATAGGGTTAAATATATAGGGGTATTTTGAGAGTCTTAGTAAAAAAAAAACATTAAATCTAATTTTATTCCATCCCATTACTCTCAATTTCGGGAGAATGAAAATTTGAGGTTTTAAGAGAATAGAAATGAATGAGTGTTCCCTCCTACCTATTATATTCTCTCCCATTTAAATTCCCAAATAAATGAATAAGCCTTCCATTCCCTCGAAGGGATAGGCAATTGATGGCCCAACTAATTCCCAGCCTTGTTGTGGAAGCCTATCAAACTTGAGTCAAGCCCACAATAGAGATTTCAAAGAAAAGCTCAACATGGTTCCGATCACCTAAACTCAACTCCTGAAATAGCTTCTGCAATGAGTACTGAGGTCTACAATAAAACCGCAAATGGTCAGACCGAAATGCAGAAAAAAAAAAAACAAAAACCTTTTGAACGCTCGTTTCCTACCATTGATGGAAATATCGACATTACAATGGGTAGTCGCGACTAGCATCCTTTATTCCAAAAGCAAGACAATGAGCAAATGTTGGAAACTTCGGACCAATCCAAAATGATATGTAACTTCTGACACTTAGATATGGTTAACCACTTTGGAATCTCACTTCCTCCTGCTATAATTTCATATTCATCATCGCCATGGGACATTCTACTAGATGACAGTTGATTCATTAAAGCATTGCTGCTCACACTTAAACCTGTTGAATTTGGTACAAGCCAAGCCTTAAAATTTCTCCAAACTGCATGCAATTAGCAAATTCAAGAAATTATAGCTTAGCAAATCTACTAATATATTTGTGAAGGTAACAAAAACAGTTTCTTAATAATTTTAAGTGAAAAAGAGATCTGAAGGAATAATTTGCTTGATGATGATGAATTCAGTGAATCAATGTTCGATGCATCTACTTTTCTAATACTTTGTGGAAGCTTTGGAATTTCTCGAAGCTTATTTCAATTTTCAATACTAAAGCGAATGCAATCTCACAAATCTGCTAGTGTTTCTGGGAGGGTAACAACATTGCTATCGTGTGTGTGTATATATATATATATATATATATATAGATATAAACTTTCCAATGAGGAGGAGCAACATGAAGTCAAAATAAAATCTATTTCTAAGCTATTTAAAAAAAAAAAGAAAAAGATCATTCAAGCTGGAAAAAAAAAATTTGGAAAGCACTTTATAACTCATCCACAATGGTTGCATATCAATCTCCATGAGCTTTGGAAATATGACGTCGCCTAAAAGAGTGAGATGCTTAATATATCTTAAGCCATAAATGCTACGTGGAAGAGGTATTAAATGGTTCCGAAGGTGTAAGCTATAAAGCCCAATGAGATTCCCAAATGATGGAGGCAACTCGCAAATACCAATCCCACGACCCATCCAGCGCTGACAAGTCTAAACTTTTCATTTCCCCCAAAATATTGGGGAACTTCTTAAGGAAGAATTCGAAGTTTAGTGCAGCCGTCAAGATCCCAGACTTCAAGCTTATCAAGATACCCATTAGAGTCATGCATGAACCTCAACTAAATTTTCCCAATATCTAAGATACAATTCCTTTATGTTTGGGCTCAAAGCTCAATGATAAGTCAGGTAATATTCTAAGGTATTCACACCAACTAAAATCCACATATGTCAAGGTTTTGCAAGGAAAGCTCTGTAGAAGATAAAAAAAAAAAATTTTAAAAAATCTAAAATTTAAAATATAATTTAAAGAAGTAGTAATTACTAAATACCTGCTTGAATAGTTTCTTTAATCGGCTACAAGACATTTTCGATGAAATTAGTCTTTTAGGACAAAAAGTTGATGGCAATGAAGATAATGGATATTTAGGTCAATCAAGTAACTTTAATTCATTAGGAAGATATTCAACTTGTCGGCAACCATGTACATTACAAATTATAAGCAATTTGAGATTTTTCATCTTATGAAATTGTGCTTTTAATTGCATCTTCGTTGGCTTGGCTGAGGACAACATTATAACTTAAAATTTTGTCTATTTTAATCTCATAACTTTACCCTAAAATCATTTTAGTCCTTCAAAGTTTGAAAACTATGATTTTAGTGAAATAATTTTACCCAAAAATTATTTTCGTCCTTGAAGTCTTTGGTTTTAAATGATTTTTGAGAAAAGTAAACTGATGTAAAATTGTATTTATTGATGCAATATTATCCCACTAAAAAGAAAATTAGCTTTTATTATTATTATTTTTATTTTGTTAAATGAGTTTTGTTTATGCCAGTTCCATCGTGTGGATCCGGTATATGTTGATAGGCTTCTTCTTTTTGTTTTGTGTGTATGTTTTAATCTTTCCTTATGATATTCCAGCACAACCTTTTGCTTCATGAAACACCTGATGTGGATGCATTGCCCAATCCCGATCCTGAAGATTCCTATAATCCAAAATTAAGGTAGACAAAGTGGAGGCCAAAATGCCGTGTGAAGTAGCCAACATATTACTACTTGAGAATCTTATTCTAAAATATAGTGTTTGTAAGATGAGTAATGTTATAGCTACTAACTATTTTACAACATTTTTACAAACTGTTAATATAGTCAACTTCTTATTGGTTTTTATTTAGACCCATCATTAATATCATTTTTTTATTTACCAATAATCATTCACCACATCAACAGTTTGTAAAAAAATTTGTATTTTTAGCACTACTCTTGTAATATTACGTTGAAGTCACATTACAAAGAGCATTTTTTGGGAGGAGGGGGGAACCAGAAGCAAAATCTAGAAGAAACAAGCTGTCTTTGGAAATAATTTCATTTCTACAAAGAGTTACAATAAAAGTTCAAATTTAAAATTTAAAACGTAAAAGGACAAACATAAAATTGAATCAAACATAAAAGGTTAGAATAAAAATTTTGAAATGTAAATGGCCAATATAAAAATTAAATCAGACAAGAGAGTTCATATGAAAATTTTGAGATGTAAAGGATGAAAATGAAGAAAAACCCTTAATTTTAAGGGTCAAAATATACTTTAGTCTTTCATAGTTTTATCTATTTATTTAATAATGTATCCATTTTGAGAGAAACCCTGGCCACTGGCCATTATCTAAGAAGCATTTTTACGCAATATAATTAATATTTTTACCAAGAGCATTCATATTAGCCTCCACTTTTTCTATTTAACTACTCATTTTCAAATATATCCTTACACTAGACTTAATATTTCTTTTATCCATCTGTTAAAATATTATTTTCTTGGTTTTTTTTAAAAAAAAAATTTCTTTACATTTTTCTCTCACTTTGCCAAAGCACACGTCAAACCCACTATGCCACACTGCACCACACACCTTTGCCCTTGCCGACACCCACAACCGCAACCAACTACTACCAATTCCACATCCAACGAATAGGATCATTCACAATCATCCAACCCATTGTTTGATCATGATTGACATGATTTTCAATCATTATCGTGTCAAAAAGCTCGAGTATGGAGGAAGAAAATGAATTAAAAAATGTCATCGTTTAAGCTACAAGGCCAGTTATATTTGAATGACTAGTGTAGCTTGATTGAATTTTTCTTACTGGTTGTTAGTCCAATGTGGGTCAATTAATTGGGCTTTCTAGGCATATTTTAGCTGGACAAGCCAATTGACTTGTTCAATGCTAATGCTCTTACTAGTACTCATGTCTACTGCTTGAGTTTACACTGCAAGAAGCATACTGTTTATTGAACTCAGATCTAAATGACATAATCCGCATTAAGACAAAATGACACAATTTTTTACATCCTTCACAATAAACCACATTTCATTTTAAAAACAGGATAAATTTTGACATATTGGGCCACAAGGATAAATTGTTTGGGTTGTTGTTCTTAGCCCAAATCTAAATGACAAAAATGTCAAAAAGGTTATATATGTATTGGATGCAAACAACACCCTCTTTGCGATTTTAGCATGAAATTGCTTATACTTATTGGTAGTATTTTATATATATATATATATATATATATATATATATATATATATTTGCTAAGCGAATAAAAGAGATGAGGGGATGAGTTCTACAAACATGAGCCCAAACTCACCTTTGAGACAATGTAAGAAAAGAAGAAAGGGTAATTTTTATCTTGGAGGTTGAAGTTAATAAACATAAGCCCAAACCACTAAAAAAAAGGTAATAAAAGACATACAACTAATTCTTATTTTTAAAAATTATAATTACAGGGTGCCTTAAAAAGTAAATCAGTGTATATGTAATTGAAAGCACGTTTAATAGCTTTTCATCAATGGAGCAAAACAGTAAACATCACCATGCAGGCACTCCCAACAAAATCAAAATGAATCTACATATATCTAAAAACTGAAGCGTAACATTTATTATTGTTATGCTCCTGTTAAACCACCTCATCCTCCATGTCATTGCCACATCATTATTGTTTCTCATATTTATATTTTACCTTTAATTTCTTTTGACAATATTAAATATATAAATACATTAGCTTTATAAATTCATCTTAGGCGGTTTTAAATTTATGTATTCACTTACTTTAGTTTTGATGTTATAACTAAGTATTGTCTATACATACTAGTGTGTAACTCCGTGCATATGCACGGTACATTTTAAAAACAATCACAATCATATAACATATATATATATATATATATATAAATTATTTGCTTATTGATTCTTAATTAAAAAACAAATTGAAATTAACATTTAGCATAATAAACGTCAAATAGAGTTAGTCATGTCAAGACAACATTTCCTAAGGGACCAATCCCTTCACCAGAATAACATGGAAAAGATTTTGACAAAGACCATCTTGCTAAGATGTGTAGCTTTGTTAGCATTCCTATACACCCAATTAAACTCTAGCCAGTCAAATCTTGCATATAGCAATCTGACTTCAACAACAAAATTAACAGTTCTCTAGTGCACTAATTTGGATCTATTGGTCACTACCTCAAGTCAAATTTTTGGAATTACCCTCAATTACCACATTCTAAAGCTACTTTTGACCTTCTAATTCCATTGACCACAAAAAAGTTTTGGCTTCCACTTGAATAGGGACCTTAGTATTCACTTTTTTTAAGAAGGCGAATAAGCTACACTATAAGCCACATTCCATGGGCGCATGTAGGAGCTATGCTTCATACATGATTCTAATATCAAGTTCAACATGACATAAAATGACCATGAATGACAACATTCAGGAGAAAAATTTTTGTCTTAAAAAATTTAAAACTCAAAGCTTGCCTTGAACTATGGACAATGAAAATGCCTCAAGAGTCAAGGTTAAGTTATGTACATTTGATTTGTGAAGCTTAAGGTCAAAGATACAATTATCAAATGACATGCACCCACTATTATCCTCTAGCTCACAAATCAAACTTTAAAGTATCTTCTCTCTCAACCATGGCATTCACCCACTATTATATTATGCTATATGATTCTCATATGAAATATTTCCAAATTCATTCATATGTGAATCTTCCAAACCAAAATTCGCTCACAAATTAAGACAAATAAATAGCTTTCGTTGAGAGCTTTCATTTGTTCAACTATATTTTCTGCTATATGATACCATTGTTTTTAGCAATGCTTAGCTTCATTAGAAGTCACACATAACTAAGTATATACTTTGAAGAGCATTACAAACTATGGAAAAAAAAAAAAAAAAAAAAAAAAAAACCTATTATAAAAGCTTGTGTTTAAACAAATTTCTCTGAAAATGGGGTGAATTTATAATTTTCCTATTTTTTTGGTTTGTTTGTTTTTGGATATAATCTTTTCATAGGTAAGTAACAACACTCATATGAAATGCTATATTTTAGCTATGGATGAATATTTATCACTTTTGAGTGCCATCCGGCCCATCCCCCATATTGGATCTAAGTAAATACTATCTCTCTATATTTACCTATTGAGAAACTAAATATATTTTAAATTTTTAATCGATAAATGTCATCTATCTAACTATATAAAAAACTTGTATTAAAGTCTGGTAATTATTACTAATTGTATAACTAAATTCAACTATATATTTTTTTCATTATAGATCTTATCTGATGCAATATGAAAAATTTCAAGAAATACCACTTTCAACTTAGTGTATCCAAAAAATAAGTCATGTACATTGGACTTGGAAGAAAAAGAACAACTGGTCTTGCCCAATCATACCCTTATATTTTTACCACAAATAATTGGATTACTGGCTTTGTTTATTGTTGAGATGCAACCCAAAACAAAAAAGGCATATGTGACAACAACAGAATTAATAATAAATAAAATCTCCAAATAGCATTATAATGAAGTATTGTTTCCGAAAGCCATATTTTTCAAATTCGTATGGTTGCTTATTATAATCCTTATACAAGATTTAAGTTTTATTTATACATTTGAATATTGATATTGCTAAATTCAATGGTTAGTTATGAAGCAAAAGAATTGTTAACTGTAAAAAAATATGTGAGAAAAGGAATTCACAATGTTTCATAAGTCAATTAATATGAATAGAAAAAGGGCTGCAAGTTTACTTACAAATCTATTTGTTATGCATTGGGGGGTTGCTGGTGTGTTGTTAAGAGTTGTTTGCCGATGGTAGCAAGTGGTTAGAGGTTGAGATTATATTTAGAGAAACATTTGAGAGAGAGAGAGAGAGAGAGAGAGACAGAGCGAGCTTGAGAGTCTACATAGAAGTGTCCAGGTGAAATGTTCTTGTTTAGGTTATTTTTGTGGTCTTCTTGGTTTTTGTATTAGGTGTTAATGTATTATTTATTTTGGCACAAAATTTTTAAAATTAGATAGGACATATGGAGAAAAATTTAGAATCCAATTAACTCACTTGACCAAAAAAAAAAGACATGTGCTGCAAAATTGAGAATAGAATTGAAATCTAATTGGATTTTCTCTCAGCTTCACCTATTATTATTATTATTATTATTATTATTATTATTATATAGATTCCTCTTAGACGATTTTAACTTTACATATAATTTTGTCCCTTTATCTTCTTTTATTTTGACTTTTCTTATTCACATCCTTTTACTATGAATTTGTCACTCTTTTTCCATTTTATACATATTTTTCCGGCACAAAAAGGTTATTTCTTGCCCTCTCTCTCTCTCTCTCTCTCTTTCATTTTTTGTTGGATTTTTTATGAGGTTTGTACTCCCATTGTCTTATTACTAATTAATTTATATGTGTTACTTGATCCAAGTATTTTTTTTTATCATTTTATTTACAACACAAAATAGTTTTACTGTTGTTGACCAGATTTAGGGGAAAATCATATTATAATATGTCCATATTTTCTGTTGTTATCAGGTTTTAGTTTATTAGGAAAATAGCAGGATAGTCTGGACAATACGATGAAGAACAATTAATGTAGTTGAAGAAGATGGAATTTGTGCAGTTTTCTTTCATTATTTGTAAATATTTTGTTTAACAAATTAGTAGCAAATTGTTATGTTTTTATTATATGATGTTTTTAGATGCTATAATAATTGTTTTAAGCATTTACGAATATTTTGTATTGCTCATATTCCTTATCTCATTTGTGTATTCTTTGAGATTTTTAAGAAAAAAAAATCAATTTTGTGTTTAAAATCATTTATTTTTCTATTCATTTTTCATATGTTGGATTAGGTGTTAGATTAGATTATGATAGTATTAACACAATACTTCTTATTTTTACAAAACAATTTCTCTAAATTTCCCCTTTGTACTCTTGGTTACAATCATTATATATAAAATTATAACCAACACTTTTTTTCTTGGGAATAATGACATATTTCTATTGCGTCACTTCAAAATCTTATTAAAAATTTTGAATTTGATTATGCATTGAATATTTGGCTTGATCACATCACGTTTGAAATGTTTTACATATTCGGAAGAAGTTTGACTTTGATGTGATTTTTATTTTTCCCTATCTTTTTTTGAATTGTAGTTTTTGTTGATTTTTTGAATACATTTTTATGGTGTTTTTGATTGTATGGTAGATACAATTGGATTTGAATTTTTTTAAAACTAAAAAAATTAATTTTCAAAATTTATATAATTTTTAATGATACAAAAAATGTTAAAAATAATTTTTATTAAAAAATTAATATTTTTACTACCTTTTGAATTCTTGAGAAAAATTGTATTGTTTTCATTTTGGTATGACAAATTATATATATTACATTTGTGATTGTTCCTATAATAAATGAAAATATGATTATTAAATACATTACTACTATTTATTAAATTTGTCCAAACTGGAAAAAATAAATTCAATGAGATTATCCAAAAAATATTATCATGTGCAACGCACAGGTCCGCGACTAGTTTTTATTAAAACCTTGAACTTGAAAATGATTTGGAAAATCCGAAGCTTCTCTTTCATTGTAGAATTTGCTATCCCTTCAAGTAAGGCTGTCTGTCCCTAGATAAACACTATTTATCGTAGGGTATTGTTGGGTTTTTTCTTCGGGGGTTTGGGAAACACGAGTGTCTTCAACCTATGGAAGAGATAACAAAACACTGGAGTAACTTGTCACTGAATGAAAGAGAGGATGGTACATTAAAATTGACAAAAGACAGATCTAATGGTGAAACAATTCTAACTTCAAAATTTTTCACAAAGCGGGCACTCAACATAGAAGCAGTCATTCAGACCTTCAACCCATTATGGCGCTCCAAAAATAGCTTTGAGGTTCGTATAGTAGGAAATCACATTCTCTTCTTTGTTTTCGACAATAAAGAGGAGGCAAAAAAAATATTATCACTTTAACCTTGGAGCTCTGATAAGCACATGGTTGTTCTATGTCACTATGACTATGCAACCCCAATTAGTGAACTCAATTTCAACAAAGTTCCAATGTGGGTTTAGGTATGATATCCCATTACCCTTCTTAAACAGGGGAGTTGCTGAGGAGCTCTCCAGTGCAGTGGATGAAGTGTGTAAGGACACAAAACTCTCTGAGATGGATGGTGGTCATTACTTTCGAGTAAAAACAACGGTGGACGTTACTATCCCTCTGTGTCGTGGGCGAAAAATATCTCTAGAGAATGGTACAACGGGCTAGGTTAACTTCAAATATGAAAGATTGCCAATCCTCTGTTATTGGTGTGGCTGCCTAGGTCATGTTGACAAAGACCGTGACAAATGGATTGAAAGCAATGGCTCCTTGGCTCTCGAAGATAGGGAATATGGTCCATGGATTCGAGCCTCTCCTCTCGTCATGCCTCGGAAGACAATGATAAAAGTCCTAGGATACTATGAAGCTCTGAAGAAAGAGAGAGGTCAGAAAGCAAAAAATCAAGGAGTCTCACTGGCTGCCACTCCGTTTGTCCCTACTCCGGTGACTCAAAATTCTGCCGCCACACAAACGGAGCCTCATACTAGCATTAATGACACCCAAAATGTTTCTACGTTACAAAGGAATAATGATACAAACGGATTGGGAAAATCATTTACTGATACGTTGCTTGAAATTGATCAGGAGTTAATGCTATTTAACAGCCATGCATGCATCGATCCTGGAGTAATTGCCACGGAAACTAAGGTAACAGAAGTTTACTCAAATGTGGACTCTAGCCAACCCTTGAATTCTAGTGATCATGTGCCTTATCACGCCCCCCTCCCTAAACCTGATGCCAACCCGTGTACCCCAAATAATGCCCCAAAACCTGGAAAAGAATCCCACGAACACCACAAGAAACAAACCTACCACAATCAAACACTCTCCCACACAAACTCACCCCCACAACAGAAGATGATCTTGATCAACCAAACAAAAAAAAAAAGACTGCTCTCCCATGAATCAGAATTTGAATTGGCGGTGGCTACATCCCAGCCCCACCATGAACAATGAGTCTACTTTGTTGGAATTGTCGTGGGCTTGGGAACCCACAAACAATTTAGGAGCTCAGTAACATAGTCCGGGCACAAGATCCCATAGTCATGTTCTTAGCCGAAACATGGCTGGATGAACCTAGGCTACTTGAATTACGTAATAATTTGCGGTTTGGTGATACTTTTGGAGTTTCTCGAGTTACAAGAGGCGGGGGACTTGCTTTGTTTTGGAAAAAAGATGTCGAATTATCGGTGGAAAATTCCTCTCTGAACTACATTGATGTTGTCATAAACAAAGGAAAGGAAAATAGCTGGAGCTTTACAGGTTTTTATGGTTTCCCTGAGACCTAGAACCATATGGAATCATGGAATAAATATGATGGCTTCATCAAAAATCATCCCTCCCTTGGATATGTGTTGGTGACTTTAACGAGATTCTAAAATTTCATGAAAAATCAGGTGGCAGACCAAGACCAAATGGGCAAATGCAGGACTTCAGAGATGTTCTTGATGAGTGTGGATTCACTGACATGGGCTATGTGGGAAATAAGTACACTTGGTATAAACACTATCAGAACGGCAATACAATTTAGGAGAGGCTTGACAGGGCAGTAGCTACACAAGATTGGTTGAATCTATTTCCGACATCAAAAGTTCTTACTCTTGAGTGTGCTACCTCAAACCATAAACCCATCATAATTCACCCTATGGGCATTCCGGGTAGCAAGCAACGCCCATGGAGATTTGAACAGGTTTGGCTGGATGATGAGGGCTGTCATGAAACAGTCCACATGACTTGGAGGCAAAACTTTGGGTCTTTTCCTATGACAAATGTTGCTGGAAAAATTAACAAATGTCAATCAAGTTTGCAACGTTGGAGCAAGCAAAATTTTGGCAATATCACAAGACAATTAGCTGAGAAGAAAAGGCAACTATAACAAGCAGAGAGGGTGGCAGCTTAAGGAAAAAATTTTGTCCAGGTATAACAATTGAAGCACGATAAAAATGGGTTGTTGGTGGCGGAGGAAAAACTTTGGCACCAAAGGTCACAATCTCACTAGATAAAATCAGGGGATAAAAATACTAGCTATTTTCACAGTAGAGCATCTCACAGATTTCACCGCAATAGCATTCATGGTCTTCAAAATTCAAGTGGAGAGATGTGTTGTGGGGACAAGAAGGTTGCTGCCCTATTGGTAGAATATTACATGGGCTTATTCACCACATCAAATCCATGTGAAATTGACACAATATTGCAGAACGTCCAGCATTGTGTTACTGAAGAGATGAACACCCTCCTTGGGCGTGAGTTTACAAGGGATGAGGGAGACTTAGCTCTATCTCAAATGGTGCCGCTAAAAGCCCTAGGTCTTGATGGGATGCCCCCAATTTTTTTCCAACACTACTGGAAGGATATTGGAAGTGATGTTGCAGCCGCCGTGCTCTCCTGCCTCAATTCAACTCATATTCCGGTAGGTATAAATCACACCTATCTCACTCTTATTCCAAAAGTGAAAAGTCCTGAATATGTAACTGGATTTAGGCCTATAGCCTTGTGTAATATTGTGTACAAGCTTATTTCAAAAGTCTTAGCAAATCGCCTAAAAGCCATATTACCTGACATTATATTTGAACCTCAAAGTGCTTTCCAATCTGACATAGCAATTTTAGATAATATATTAGTTGCATTCGAGACACTTCACCACATGGAAACAAGGAAATCAGGAAAAATGGGCTCTATGGCGCTTAAACTTGATATGAGCAAGGCTTTTGACAGAGTGGAGTGGCCTTTCCTCCTACAACTGATGGAAAAAATGGGCTTCAACGGAAGATGGGTGAATTTGATTTCTGAATGCATCAGCATGGTCACTTATTCCATCCTGGTGAATGGCGAACCAAAAGGGAATATTGTCCCGTCAAGAGGCCTTAGACAAGGAGATCCTTTATCTCCATATCTCTTTTTGCTTTGCTCTGAAGGTCTAAATGCTCTCATCCAACAAGCTGTGCATGAAGACAAAATTAGGGGGTACTCCCTATGTCGGTATGGTGCAAAAATCTCCCACTTATTTTTTGTTGATGATAGTCTAATATTTTGTCGTGCCCAGATAAGTGATATAAGAGCCATCCAGGAAATTTTGGACTTACATGAGAAAGCTTCTGGGCAGCGCATCAACAAGGAAAAGACCACTCTTTTCCTTAGCAAAGCTGTGCCCATGACAACAAAAGATGACATAAAAAATTTTCTTGGGGTCCCGAAGATTAAGGAATATGAAAAATATTTAGGGCTTCCGGCAATGGTGGGAAGAAATAGAAGTGCCAGCCTGAACTTTATTAAAGAGAGGGTGTGGGGAAAAATCCAAGGGTGGAAAGAAAAATTATTGTCACAAGCCGGCAAGGAAGTCCTACTCAAAGCGGTGGAGCAAGCAATACCCACCTTCGCAATGAGTTGCTTTCGCTTACCAGTTGGCCTTTGTAGAGACATTGAAGTGATGATCCACAAATTTTGGTGGGGGCAAAGGGGTGATCGGAGAAAAATACATTGCAAAAATGGGAGACTTTATGTAAACTCAAGGTGGATGGAGGCATGGGATTCAAAGTTCTTTGCAAATTCAATGAAGCTATGCTAGCCAAACAAGTGTGGAGGCTAGTGCATGACACAAATTCACTTTTCTATAAAGTGTTTAAAGCCAAATATTTTCCTAATAGCAGTGTGTTTAAAGCAAAAGCAAAATCGGGGTCATTTGCATGGAGAAGCATTTTACATGCAAGAAAGCTCATCCTAATGGGTGCCAAGTGGAGAATTGGTGATGGCCCTCAAATAAATATTTATGGGTCAAATTGGCTGCCTGGTAAGTCACAAGGCCAAGTGGTATCACCTCCATCACTTACACTAAGATCAGAAACTGTCTCGGCTCTAATTGATCCACACACATATAGATGGAATTCCTACATCATTGACAATAACTTCTTGCCAGCAGAGCAAATAAAGTCCATTCCTCTAGGACTGATCAATCAACCTGACATCCTATACTGGCTGGAGAGGGTCCTATTCAGTAAGCACGGGGAATAAGTGGCTGTGTGCTGAAGATGATAAAGAAATGGCTTCAACCTCAAACTCAAAAATGACTCATGCCTTCTGGAAGCAAGTGTGGAGAGCTGATGTACCTGGAAAAATAAAGCATTTCACATGGAAAGCTTGTTCAAATGCTCTGCCAACGAGAGAAAACTTAATGCAGCGAAAAATTATAGCAGAAAGCTCATGTCAACAATGTAAAATTCAGTCCAAATCTGTCCTCCATGCCCTCTGGGATTGTGCCTCTATCCAACAGGTATGGGAAGCAGATTTTGGATGGGTTGATCGCCAAAAAACTTCAACGGGATGCTTCCAAAACTTGGTAGAATTAATCACTCAAAAGCCACGCCAATTAGAGCTCTTCATCACCATTGCTTGGTTCCTATGGTCTAGGCGGAATAAACTCAGGCTGAAAGAGGAAGCTCTCCCTCTAAACCGTGTGGTTTTTGAAGCAAAGAGATACTTGATTCTACATCAGCAACCGGTCAACACGCTCCCAAAGAAACAGTCACAAGCAAATGAAACAAAGTGGAAGCCTCCAAATTTCAATAATTTTAAAACAAATTTTGATTGAGCCATGTTCTCAGACAGGGGAGAGGCAGGCTTGGGGGTGGTAATACGTAACCATGAAGGAGAAATCATCGCAGCTCTCTCTGAAAAAATCCCACAACCCCCTTCATTTATCTGTTTGGAGCTATTAGCAGCAAGGCGTGCTGCCATTTTTGTCCACGAAGTAGGTCTCCATGAGTCCATTTTGGAAGGAGACTCGGAAATTGTCATCAAATCCCTCCAAAAAGGGGATATGTTTCAATATGCTTATGGTCATCTCTTTAGAGACACTATGTTCTATGTCAATTCCTTGAGATCCTATAGTTTTTCCCATACCTATAGGAAAGGAAATTTTGTAGCTGATGCTTTAGCAAAAAAAGCTAGATTTAGTTCTGACTTTACTGTCTGGATGGAGTCTGTTCCACCAGATATCAACAAATTTGTATTGGCAGATATGCCTCTTTCTTGATTTAATAAGACATTTCAGACTGGATTCTCAAAAAAAAAAAAAAAAAAAAAAACAATGAAACCATGCAAGATATTCTATTCCAAAATATCATTACTCTAAAATTGGATCTTATTTACATTTACAAAACTCTGGAACCAAACCTTAATTATATCCCAATTTGATAAAGCAAAATAGATAATGTACCGTCAAAACTTTCTCAATAACCATTTCCTCGCTGCAAACTTCTTGCCCATTCTCTCATCTTCTAAAAGTTCAAAAACCTTCAAAAAAATCTCATCACCAATTTCAGGAACAATTTTAAGTGTTGCAACAATACATTCTATTGAATTGTAGCCTTTGTCCTTCTTGGTACCCACATCTCTTTTGACTACTCGTTGCTTTTGCCTCAACTGCTTCTTGTATCTCCTCCTGGATGTTCTCTGAGCTTTTTGACATGCTGAGGCTTAAGAAGTTGTAGACTTTCGTTTTTCCTTTGATATGACATTTCAAACTTCCCAGCTATATAGTCCCAAGCTATCAACAATCCCATCCGAAGGGCATTGTTGTTGACCTCCATTTTTATGTCCAAACAACTTGATCAGCCATTCTGACTTTCATTACCATAAATCAAACATCAAACACGAATATGAGAGCCTACTCTGTATGCAGTTGCATCCGGATGTTGCTGCAAAATATCATTTTTAAATGAAAGCTACTCAAAATTATCCAGTTCATTGATTATTCTAGAATCCAATTGCACATGTTCTCCATCCCATGTTACCCAAAAACACTCGGTACTTGATGAAGACATTTGTAATATCATTTCGTCAAAAGGGAAAAAAATACATGTGTGCTTGTGCCATGCTTTAGGGTGCTCTTTACTGATAACTAGTAGAAATGAAAGGGGAGACCCCTTTATCCTGGTAACATTACTAATGAGATAGAATGGTACCTTGATCTATGCTTCCCAAAGGTCAACATCAGCTACCTTGATCTATGCTAGTGTTGTTTTTGCATGGCTTTCATCTATCATTACGCGGGTAATCATAAATCTTAAGGTGAGTCCTATATTTATCATGCCAATCTTGCCCACCTATAGGTAGAATGAAGACAGCTCAAAAAAGAAAAAAGAAAAAGAAGAAGGTAGAATTAAGAGAGAGACCAATATTTACTCTCCTAGCTCACTGTCCTTGGCATCCAGAGAGTGATCTAAGTTATTTTTTAGTATATTTTTTCGATAGATAATACGATATAAATACGGAGAAAAGTAATCTTTATTTGCCCATTAAAAAAAATTATTTATTTTGACTTCGACAATCATTATGTTTGATTTTGGAGAGGGAGGAGGGACTTGTTTTATTTCTTTTATTTTCCTTCCCCTAAAGGCCAGTGGAGCTTCTAGAACATACTCAATCACACCGAGAAGCTAGTGAAGACAAGACTCCGAGAAGTATGTTAGTAGCTAGAGCTTGGATGACTCAACTACTTTCGTTAGGCTTGGAGGGTCTCTTTGATATCCTTGTACTCCAACTTATTCACTAGTAGATTATTTCGACTTGTAGGGTCGCGAAGAGGTTTTTCGCTAAATTCTTTAATTGGTTTCCTCTTCGATAACACATCGCCGTGTTATCTTGGGTTTGCTATTCTTTTACCCATTGCCCTTTCCATTTTAGCATTGCACTTATTTGTTCATCCATGCAATTGTTGGGTGCTTTGATTAATTAATTTGCTAATCACGTATATTCCGCATCAAGTGTGTTTAGATTAAAATTAATCAAGGCCTATATATATATGGCACCCAACTACCAACACCAAACCATCATTTAATTCTTATTGACACGCTAGTGCTCAAAAGAGGAAGAATAGCCTGCAAATTGAACCGCTCAATCTAGGCTGGTGGTAGAATAGGGCAGGGGCTGATGCACAACCATCATGAGTTCCACCCATTATCAAAGAAGAGATAATGGGGGTGTGTGAGAAACGGAGAAGGAATTGGAGTTGATCGAGCATTTGAATTTGCCCATTGGCCTTTTTTTTTTTTTTTGGCCGGCCATGGGGTAATGTATTGGGGAACACGGATTGTGATTTGGAATTAATAATATTGAAAGAGAAATGTTAACGAATGTCATAAGAGCATTTGTTAGTGAACCATTTTAAAAAAGTCTTTATGGAAAAAGAGAAAAAACAATTAATATTTTATTAGCTTTTCTAATTTTACATAAAAATGGTATAAAAGTTTCCCTAAAATAGTTTATTAATAATTGCCCACCAGTTAAAGAAATTCATTGTATTGAGTTATCTTGATATTTCTTTCATTTTTAACCCACTATAGAAAACAATTGGACCATTTATCAGTTGAGCTTTACAATATATTGAATTTGATTGCCCTCCTTAATAGTAATGGCTGCCCCTGTATTCTGTATAAGGATTGAAAATTTGAAATAGGAATAAATAAGCCAACCAACATAACTGTAGAGAAGCATTAAAGTACAGACACCTTGAATATAAGTATACTTTGTGATAAAAAAAAAATCATGAGGAAAAATGCTCAGAGACCTTTGAACTATTGGATAGTGATTATTAGGTCCGTTTGGTAGAGGAGTTTGAGTAATATTGTTTGTAATTTTTTGAAATACGTGTGGATGAAAAAGTATGTAAAAATGTGTGTAATGTTATTTGAAAACTGAAAATGAGTAGTTTAAAACTCTACCAAACGGGGCCTTTACATCCTTTGAACTTTTACTTTAATCAATTTACTCCTTAGCCTAATTAATGCATTTGTTTAAGGCTTCTGTTCAAATTAACGACTCTCACAGCCGACAAAATCAGGGTACACCTTTCTCCAATTCTCTTTACAGCCGTATTCTTTCTAATGACCCTAAACCTCAAATCTATGAAAAAATCTTCACTATAAAACTTCTGACTTTTCTTTAACCATTCAAATGTTAGTTTTTACAATTCATATTGCAGGCCAGTATCTTAAATGTGTTTTGCCCTAGTTCTTATGTTGACCAACATTTCATTATTTCCATGACCCTCATACATAGAAGACAACAATTCTACCCTCTTTTTTTGTGCTTTTAATCCAGAAAATCATATTTGGTCTTTTTTCATGTTGTCCTTGTCAAAGAATAACCTTCTTTGTTTCCTTGCATTAGCATCAAGTATACAGACAATTGAGCGTTCTAATTCCTCCAGTACTCAAGGTCCAGATTTAATAATAATTCAGAGGCTTTAGCAATTTCTGGATCAATTTATTTCCTAAAATAAGACAAAAGATATTAAAATGGCTTTATTAATGGAATGTGTGCTATTTCTAAATAAATAATTATATATGTTCGTACACAAAACACACACACACACACTCAACTTGTGTGAGAAAATAAAAGCATTATTTTGTTTTCTACCATTTTTATTTCAATTAACCAAGACGATTAACTATTCCTCTCTATTGTAATCACACTGCAAGATTACAACACAGAACTAAACAATTTGTGTTGCAGTCAAGCCTACCAAATTCAGAAGAGGAAAAAAAAAAACAAAAAAAAAAACCCTGAAAGAGGTTTTGCCATGGAAACACTAAGTAAACAGCTGATTCAGAGAAGAAAACCCTATGCATATTCATGTATTTGATTTTGCTAACTCCATGAAAATTAAAAACAAAACTTCTATCAAGTTTATAATGATATATCATAATAAGATAATACTTCATTTAAAATAGATAAAGCTTTTCAACTTAAGTCAAAATCCACCTTGAAATAAGTAATTTGATATGAAATGACATACAATTAATGTTTTGATCTTTTAACCATTTACAACTGTAGAGTCTTGTAACAGTAAATTACTGTCAAATAATGTGTTAGAAGGGAGAAAAGGTAGCTTTTATCTTCTTGGGTTGAAGTTTATAATCATTTGCCCAAACCCACCTAAAAAACTACATTAACTAGAATGGACATACAGTTAATTTTTAAAAAATTTATTTTCTATTGATACAACAAAAAGGGCTGGTACAACGAAAAACCTTAGCCTCGGTTAATATCTGTTATTAACAACAAATAACACTTGCATTCCCTGCTTCAGCAAGTCAGAAGTGTCTTCCACTATCACTTCTAATCTTCAAGGTAGCCTTCTCTTCTTTTCGTAGATATCCTCCAATATCTGACTTGCAATCAAGAGGACAAGGTGAGAAAATCTTTTAGGCTTAGCTGTCAAAATAAATTTTTTCCCTTCATGTGATTTGACCACAAAAGCTGTCATGCCCCCTTGGCCACCTCTCCATCTTGGAAGAAGCTTGCCAAAACCCTTAAGCAGTGATCACCAACTGCCAACTATCAGGAGTTGTGCACACTCTAAAAGGCCTCTCTGGTCTAATCTTGAGATTGCAAAGCCTGAGTAGTTTCAAAAACAGAGACAAAGGGAGCATTAGGACAGATTTCATAGATCTTTCTATCTTCTTCTTCTTTTTTTATAAACAATTTATAATTGGGAAATGTTAACAAATTCCCTAAGGGCATTGGTTTAGGAACCATTTTTAGAAACATTTTATTGGAAAATGATAAAGCAATTAATTTTTCCGACAGCTTTTTATATTTCTCATGAAAAATGTATTAAAACTTTCCTAATTTGGTTTATTAACAATTGCTCTAAGGGCACCCGTTAACACAATCCTTTATAATTACAAAGTGCTTTAGTAAATCACTCTTTATACAGTGCATTAGAAAGTAAGGTCCACAACTAGAGCAAGCTTCCCAACTCCTCCTCAATACTCACATATGTTTTGACTATACATGGCCTCTCTTCAACTACTCCATGATGGTTCTTTGAACTCTATGAAAACATGTTGGGGCTTACAAAGTTGTATATTTCTGTTTTTTCTCTAATAAGATTTTCAAACTCCCAAGCTGGATATCGCATATTCCTAATTATCATCAAACCCCATACAAAGGGCATTAATGTTATCTCAAATTTTATGAACAAACAACTTGATCTATCATTCCAACTTTCATTACCATAAATCAAGCACAAATTAGAAATCTGAGATCCTATCTCTGTATGAACTCCATCTGGACGCCCAGTCCAAATGACTTTTTTTAATGAGAGCTACTAAAAAA
The DNA here is from genome assembly GCA_014183005.1 of Castanea mollissima. Taxonomy (NCBI): domain Eukaryota; kingdom Viridiplantae; phylum Streptophyta; class Magnoliopsida; order Fagales; family Fagaceae; genus Castanea; species Castanea mollissima. The sequence continues at coordinate 12,172,926 of JACAVU010000004.1, forward strand.
TCATCCCATTTAATGTTCAATGATAAATATGAATTCTGTTCTACAACCTTTGTTACCCACTAAGGCACTAACATCCAGTTTATGTCATGAAGACTGTATTAACATAATTTCATCAAGGTTAAAAAATATTTGTGAAAAAAAAAATGTGTGTGCACATTTGCGTCCATGCTGTGGGATACTCTCTAATGATAACCAGAGGAAACGAAACAGGAAAAGCCTTTATCCTAGCATCATTACTAACGAGAAAGCATGGTACCTTGATATAAGTTTCCCAAAGATCATCATCAACTGTTGTTTACAAATTTCATCATTTGCAAAGCAATTCTGAATGGGGAGATTTTTTATTTCCGTGTAATTTTTCATCAAGCTTAAATTTTGATAGTGTAGTACTTCTTTGTCACCAACAACTCCAAATCTTCTACCGCATGATGCAATCATCCAAGTCAAAGCTTTAGCATTGTATGTAGGATCAATCTTATTCCTTCTGCACAATTGCTTCTGCACAAGGTCAATATAATAATGGAACACGAGAATCACTATTAGCAAAGAATTTGTCATCCTCTCCTACAACTTCAAAAATATCTCTCATTACACGCAAGAATTTATTCTAAAGGGTATCAAAGAAACATTGGAACAATTATTTTGTTTCATATCATTTAACAAACATTACTTGAAATGGGGAGATTTCACTGTTTTTATATGATACTTTCAGGAAAAGTTAATGCAGTAATTTCATTATTATGAAATTAAAACTTATGACAACACTACTTAGTCAAAGTTTTTACATTAACTTATGCTAGTGTAGCTTTCACATGGCTTTCATCTATAAATATGCATGTGGTCATAAAATATCTGGCAAGTCATAAATTGAATGTACCAAATCCTTTCTACCAATAGGTAGGAGAGAGAGAGAGAGAGAATCTATCCAAGCTCATAGTCCTCAAATGTCCAGTGAGTGACTTTAGTAATATTGCCTTTCATCAGTGTTGTCATTTCCGTATATCAAAAACAAATCTCTAAAATTTGGAAGAATTCTATTATGTTTTATTCATTCCTAAGATTCTAATTTGAAACTTATGAGAGCTTTTTATATGAAAATTTGCACCTTCAGAATAATTCTAAAACATAGTAAATATGGGTAAAATCTTACCAAATGTTGCAGCCTGTTATAGGCTTGTGAAAAGAAAATCTCACCAGCATCATTACATGCAACTAATATCTTCACCCACTGGGTTATACCCTCCATCAGAAGCTGGATTTCGATAAATCAAGCGAAAATAAGCAGAGTTATCACTTCTACGACAACAGATTTTTTATAGCAATTACAAAAAATGAGATAATGCAACTGAAATGACACTGATATTGTCAGTTAAGGAAAAATATAATGAAAATAAGACAATATAAGCAGACAATAACATTCTTGAATTATTTGGGAAAATCTCAATGTAGAAACAAGAAGCATACCAATCATCAAATTGGGGTCTTCATTGTCAAAATCTGCATTGCATGCAAAAATTCTATATCTTCATTAGAAACCCCGTCAATATGCATAACAATAATTTGTGATTGTTAGGACATATGTGTTTCACTTGTTTAGAACATATGTCATTCTTTTATGTAATTGGTTAATCCTTTGACAAAACGCACTTTACTTGTAATTGGGTAGATTTAGAATGAGTTTTATGCTTCAAGAAACTGTGTTTCAAGATCAAGTGTTGAAGTCATCAAGTTTGTCCAAGAAACAAGCTGAAAAGTGCAAGTTCATTAAAGCTCGACAGCTAGCATGTGTCGAGGTTTAAAGAGTTGTTCCAGCCCCGATGCTCGACAGCTTCTCAACAGGTGCTCGACAGCTTCTATCTGTCGAGGATTATGAATTTCAGAATCCTGATCTGATTTTCTTGGAATCTGTGCATGTGTTTTTGGGCCTTCTTTTCTCCTAACCCTAGACATATAAAAGGATTATTTTAAGGGACGTCAAAGTATTCACAAGTTGCACAAGCATTAAGAAATCCTTGTCCAAGCAAGTTGTGACTAGAGACAAAGTTCTTGCCCTAGTTCATCTCTCTTGTGAAGAAGTTTCTATGTAATGTGCACCGTGTAACCAAGCATCGTCTTGTTCTTCATCGTGTGGATGAATTGAAGAACTTTGTAGCCAACAATCTTCTTTAGTTGGTGATTGAAGTCGCATACTGGGATCCGCGCAATTGGTTAGTCACGTACTTGGGAGCCGTGCATTGAAAGGAGAAATTGTCACTACAGAATAAGTCCAATTGGGTATTGGGGTAAGGGTTCAACTGTAGGTTGGTAAGGTACTTAGGATTCCTTACTTGTAACCGCTTGTTGTGATAATAGTGGAATTTCGGGAGTGGTGACTTTAAAATCACCTAATGGGGTTTTTGCCGTGTAAGTTTTTCCCATTTGTAAACAAATCACCGTGTCATTTAATTTCCGCTGCATACTTAGTTTAATTGGTGATTTGTTTGTGCTACCACGCACTCTGCATGCTAATTTGATTAATTAATAACTTGGATAATTAATCAACTTAATCCATCACAAGGGGTCAATACTTTTTAGGCCTATCAAGTGGTATCAGAGCAAGCACACTCTAATTAGGGTTAATCTTTGTGTGTGATCCATTGACCATTGTTTGTCATGGATAGAGGTCATTCTCTTATTATACCTCAATTGTTTAATGGTACTAACTATATATACTGAAAAGTACGCATGAGAGCTTTCTTACAGTCTCTAGATGAGAAGGTGTGGCAAGCTGTAGAGATTGGTTGGACCAAGCCAAAGGAAGCACCGGCCAATTGGGATGAGGCAAAGATCAAGGCGGCAAACCTCAACAGCAAGGCATTGAATGCATTGTTTAGTGTAGTCACAGATGAGGAATTCAAGAAGATATCCTCCACTGAAACTGCAAAGTAAGCATAGACCATCCTCTAGACAACCTATGAGGGAACAAAGGCTGTCAAAGATTCAAAGCTACAGAGGCTCACTACAAGCTTTGAAGAAATTAAGATGGAGGATAAGTCGTTCGATTAGTTCTATGCCAAGCTCAAGAACATAGTAAACTTAGCTTTCAATCTTGGGGAAACCATTCCTGAACCCAAAATTGTGAGAAAAGTGCTCAAATCTCTGCCCGAAAGATTCCATGCCAAGATCACAGCGATAGAGGAATCAAAGGATATTGACAAGATTCCTCTGACTGAGCTGGTTGGTAATCTGCAAACCTACGAGCTAGGGTGGACAAGAATTGGCAAGTCGGGCAAGGGCAAGAGCATGGCACTAAAGGCCAAGAGCAGTGAGACAGATGAGTCATCAAACGATGAAGACTCTAAGATGAAGTCCTACATCACTAGGTAATTCAAGAAATTCATGAAAAATGCCAATGGAAAAGGCTTTGACAAGGACCGTAGGCAATCTAGTTCTTCTCAGTTCAAGAGCCATGATAAAGGGAAGAAGGATGCTAGGGATGGTGTTCAGTACACTGTTTCTGCAGGACCTAAGTGCTTTAGGTGTCAAGGCTTCAGTCACATGAAATAGGAGTGTCCCACATATCTCAAGAGCATTGGGAAGAGCAAGGCACTTGCTGCTACTTTAAGCGACACTGAGCCTGAGGATGATTCCGACAATGAGGATGACAAAATCTTAAATGCCTTCATTGCCACTATCAGTCCTACTGAAGGGACTGTAGAAAATGAAGATGAAGAAGAAGAATCGGTGGATGCTAAGTTTGAAAAGATGAATGATCAAGATGATATTCATACAACCTATGAGAAATTGTACAAGCTTTCTAAGAAGCATGAAAAACTCTATAGGCTGGCCACCAAGAAGCTCAGTGATGTGAAACTTGACCGTGAGGAGCTTTCCACTAAGTTTGATGAAGTCAATCAGACCATTGGGGCACCGATATTCGTTAACAATTTCTTGGCTGAGAAGGCAAAGAAGCTTGAAGCGGAGCTGTTTCAAGTTAGAGCTCAATTGGAGAGGACATCAAGTGCGAAGCTGGATGAGATGCCTAGTATTCAAAAATATGCTTCTAATTGAACCAGTTTGGGGTATGATTTCTCTTCTTCTAATATTGCTTCTACTAGTACTACTGTTTTTGTTCCTCCTGCTAATACATTAAAATTGAGAACAGTGATGTTAAAATTGAATTAGCAAGTGGGAACCTAGAAAAGGGTAAATCCATCTTAGGAGCACCCCCTAAGCTTGAGAAGAAGGAAACTAAAAACCCTAGGGCAAAGATGACTAACTCTCAAAAGCCTAAACAAAAAAAGTAGCATCTTTGTCATTATTGTGGTATTGCCGGTCATACTCGACCAAATTGCTATAAGTGGTTAACCACTCAATAGAGCAATGGTATGATAGCAACCAGGATCCAGAATCAGCTTCAAACCTCTCTTGCTCCTCTTGGAGATCTTCTCAAAGCCCTCGTGTTCCTTTCGAACGTGAACAGTTTCAATTTTCCCCCTCATCACCGGTTCATGGGTTTGCAAAAAGGAAAGGTTCTTCCAAGGTGTGGAAGGAAAATGGTTCCAAGTGATTTAATCACTGTTTCTCTCTCTCTCCCCTTCTTGTTTTTGTTTTTGCATTACTTGTGTATCTTGCTTTACTATTTTTGAGTCAGTCTAGTATTATGCATTGTTTTGCTTTGATTAACATGTTTTTGTTTGCTTACTTTCTATTTTTGTTTTATTTTGTTTTTCAGATAAAATAAAAATTAAAAAAATACAAAAACAGTGTGTGTATGTGTACATTGGTTCTGTTGAACCTTAAAATGGCCATTGAAATAGAGTTTTCTAAACTTTGTATCTCTTGTAACTTAGATGAGCATTCTTATGCACAAACTAAGCAAGTAAGCTTTGTGACTCTTTGTTTGTGATGAGTAAGGTTAAGTGATCTCTTGTACTTAACACTCGTATCACTCTTTTTTATAGGAATGACTATAAAATCCTAAAAGAAAAGCATAAATAACCATCTCACCACTATTGCCCACCAATCATGAAATGACATCTGTATGCTTCGATATAGCAAAAGTGCAATGTCAAAAAGCCTAACATAATTGGGCATTTCTTTTCTCTCCTTTATATACCCATGTATGGTTTGCTTAATACAAGAAAGTATGCAAAGAAATAAAAGCAAAAAGAACAAAATGCTTTAAATATGATTGCAAGCGTGTTTTCTAGGAGATGTGGGAGTTATAGGATGTACCTCAAAGATGATAGTCCCCATCAAACAATTATGATTGTGTGTGAGTTAAAGTGATTTTCTCATATCTCAAATCGTTATAACTTAAAGATACTTATGCATTCTTGCGATGTTTTCACACACAACACACAATATTCTTTGCTACTTTTGATACATGTGCAGGTACAATGTGATTTGGCCATCACAAGGTTTACATGTGTTGATGTATACTCACTAAACTGTCTTGACTTGTTTTTGAAATATAAAATCGGTTAGACTTGTTTAGTGTGTGTGTGTGTGTGTGTTTTGAGATCGATGTGCTTAAAATTGTTGTTGAGAGATAATTTTGAGAGTCTAATATGTTGATTAAATCATTGGTTGAGATGCATGCATGATTGCATTCATGTCTGTGCTTTTTCCTTCTCGAAAAACTGTTTTTAAAAGCTGGCTCGACACCTCCTCGATACCTGGCTGTCTGTCAAGCTTCTTAGCTTTTTCTTATCGCAATCTCGACATCTACTCGACACCTGATGGATTGATCGAGAAAACTTACGTCCTCTCGATAGCTTCTCGACACCTGGTGGATTGATCGAGCTTTTGTTCTCATGTATTTGCTTTGTTTCTCGACACCTTCTCGATAGCTCTATCTATCGAAGTTGCTTTTCTCAACACATTCCTTGACAGATGACTCGACACCTCTCAACACTTGTATCTGTCAAGATTTACTGAACCTCTATTTAAACGTTTTGAGCGATCAGGTTTCTCATTTCTCTCAATCTCTTTCATGATAGCTTTGTCTCTTCAACTTCCAAACCTCTCTCTCTCACTCCAAACCTTTACCCAAGGTTTCTTCAAAAAAATTTCAAGCTTTCCTTCACTTGGTAAGCATCTAATCTTCTTCATTTACATGCATTTCATGTTTTGAAACCTAGTTTTTAGGGTTCTTGAAAAATTTTGGAGTTTTTCAAAATTAATGAGTTATTGTTACAATTTTGGGATGGGTTTTGTAGACTTGATCTTAAAAACTCCATGTATTGCATCGCATTTGCATTTTAACAGTATTCTCATGCACTTAGATGTGTGCAAACTGTTTGTGTGCTGGTAGGTTTGGATTGGGCTGAGCCCATGATGCTATTCATATTGCATGTCACATGTTCATGCATTTCCCATGCATACATTCTCTATTTTCAATATACTTGTTATATCTGAATTGTTTTGGGACTTCTCTAAGTGTTTCTTTCTTTCCCTCTCTCTTTTTGTTTATGTTAGTAGTGTCTATGGCACCAAAACGTAAGTTTGTTCCGTCCTAGAACCCTCTCCGTTCTAGGGCATGTTCGTCTTCTAATCCTACTCCCTCCTTTGTTCGGTTCTGTGATAAGGATGCCCAAAAGGACTTCTCGAAGAACTTTTCTAGACGATGATGCTTCGGATGATGATGATGGAGATGCTAGCTCTACCAATGAGATGTCTACTTGACACTCTACCCTTTGTCACTCGTGACAAAAAAGGGGAGTAGTTTTGGGCTATATGAGTAGTCATACTTTGGGAGAGAGCTTGTATAGGACATCTTTGATAGGGGGAGTGTTATTGTTTTGAGGGATGTAGTGAGGATTACTTGTATCTTTTTCTTTTCTCTACTTTAGATACAATGTTTTTGTACATGAGGTCTTGAGAACATGTATGACATACATTGGACTTATTCTCTTTATATGTTGATGTATGTTTCTTTTACCTACCCTTACATGTGTTGTTTCTTTTCTATCTTTATACACATGATTCTTATTACTTGTATACAATCTATTTTTTCTGTTTCACACTAAGATGCCTTGATGAGTTTTGTTTAAAGTATTTCAGAAATACAGGTTGTCAAAGTCTACTTGCCATGAACTCTCTTCTTGCAAAATTTTTCAAGAGTTTGTGTTAGGATAGATTTTATTGTATTCAACAAGTGAATATGAGTTGAGTGATTTATGACTTCTCTCATATGTTCATTTGTTAGTTCTGGTTTTGTCACAGATTGCCAAAGTGGGAGATTGTTAGGACATATGTATTTCACTTGTTTAGAACATATGTCATTCTTTTATGTACTTGGCTAATCCTTTGACAAAATGCACTTTACTTGTAATTTGGTAGATTTAGGATGAGTTTTATGCTTAAAGAAACTGTGTTTCAAGATTAAGGGTTGAAGTCATCAAATCTGTCCAATAAACAAGCTGAACAATGCAAGTTCATTAAAGCTCGACAGCTAGCATGTGTCGAGGTTTAAAGAGCTGTTCCAGCCCCGATGCTTGACAGCTTCTCGACAAGTGCTTGACAGCTTCAATCTGTCAAGGATTATGAATTTCAGAATCCTGATATGATTTTCTTGGAATCCGTGGATGTGTCTTTGAGTCTTCTTTTCTCCTAACCCTAGACGTATAAAAGGATTATTTTAAGGGCCTTCATAGTATTCATAAGTTGCACAAGCATTGAGAAATCCTTGTTCAAGCAAGTTGTGACTAGAGACAAAGTTCTTGCGCTAGTTCATCTCTCTTGTGAAGAAGTTGCTGTGTAATGTGCACCGTAGGGTTTTGTAACCAAGCATCTTCTTGATCTTCATCGTGTGGATGAATTGAATAATTTTGTAGCTAACAATCTTCTCTTATTGGTGATTGAAGTCGCGTACTGGGATCTGTGCAATTAGTTAGTCACGTACTTGGGAGCCGTGCATTGAAAGGAGAAATTGTCACTACAGAACAAGTTCAATTGGGTATTGGGGTAAGGGTTCAACTGTAAGTTGGTAAGGTACTTGGGATTCCTCACTTGTAACCGCTTGTTGTGATCATAGTGGAATTTCGGGAGTGGTGACCTTAAAATCACCTGGTGGAGTTTTTGCCGTGTAGGTTTTCCCCATTCAGAAACAAATCACCGTGTCATTTAATTTTCGCTGCATACTTAGTTTAATTGGTGATTTGTTTGTGCTACCACGCGCTTTGCATGTTAATTTGATTAATTAATAACTTGGCTAATTAATCAACTTAATCCATCACAAGGGATCAATACGTTTTTTGCCTATCAATGATGAGACAAGCTCAAATTAATTTCTTGGTGACCAAGCATCAGGATGCACCTAGATTTGTTTATAAGCAGAATAGAACAAAAAATTATCTAAAGATAAAAGAACGAATAAATGGCAATTAACCTAGATATATGAATCCTAGACATGATCTCAGCTGTTAGCATTTTTCATATCGATATAGGGAAACACCCTGATGCCCGAGTATTTACATTATTGATTTAAATTAGTTTTTATTATTATTCTTGTTAACACTCACCAAGCAAAAGTATTTTTCTTCTTCACCCAAATTGTTATTTAATTATATTGTCTTTGAATTTACCCTGCTCCTTGTGGTTCGACCTTGGTACTCCAAGAATTATATTGCTATGATCTCCTACACTCAGGAGTGAGTAAGCAATTTTGGCGTCGTTACCTGGGAGCTACTGCATGTTTAGAGGCAATTTTTGGGAGCAAAGCAGAACCAATGAAAATTCTTCTATTGCTAGCTTCATTCCATTTTTTCCCCTTATTTTGTTTTTATTTTTCTGTTTGTATTTAATTTATTTTATTTGATTGGCATTCATTGTTGCATGAGCATTTGGGTTAGAAATAAGAGAGGCAAATTAGAAAATTTTGAAACTTACTTTGGTAATCTTTTTGACACACCTTTGCCTTCACCTTCTTCATCAATCATGGGTGATGAAACACATAATAATCATAAGGAGAATAGAAGAACTATGTGTGAATTGTTGCATCTCACACAAAATTCTATTCCTTCATGCATCATGCTTCCACCTAATGCACCACATGTAGAACTGAAACAAGGTTTATTAGCAATACTTCCTGACTTTAGGGGACAAGAAAATGAAAATCCTTATGTCCATGTTAGATCTTTCGAAGAGGTAATTAGTAGTTTCTATGCACAAAATGTTATTGAGATTGCTAAGTTACATTTCTTTCCTTTTTCACTTAAGGATAAGGCAAGAAGTTGGCTTTACACCTTGAAACCTAAGTCTATATGTAGTTGAGGGGAGATGGCCCGAGAGTTTTTTAAGAAACATTTTTCTCCCCACAAAGTCCAGAAAGTAAAAATAAGGATAGCTAGTTTTGTCCAAGTAGAAAATGAGACCTTATACCAAGCTTGGGAAAGGTACAAAGATCTTTTCAATTTCTGCCCAACTCATGGGTATGAAGATTGGAGGTTGGTTAGCTATTTTTATGAAGGAATTACACTTAGGGACCGACAATTTGTTCAACTCTCATGCAGAGGGGACTTTTTACAAAAAGAACTCGAAGATGCAATGGATTATCTTGATGAGATAGCTGAAAACTCTAACACATGGACTGGACTTGTTAGGATTAGTGCCCTTAAATCCTATTGTATGATGCTATGTATGACATTATGTATGACTTAATGTTGTATTCAATAAAGTTGTTTTATTATTATCTAAAAATTATAGTAACATGAATATTGGGACATTATCATATAGTTCATGAGATGCATAGTATGTAATTTATGTGATTTAGTCACAGAAAATATAAATCATAAATTCTTTCTAAACTTAGAATTATAATTCGTAGTCAGTGATGAAATTGAGCATTTCATCTGCGAAGACTATAACATATCAACTAAAATGATTTGTCTTGATCATGGAAATGGAGATTTCTAGTTGGTATGTTGATATGTTTTAAGAATTAAAACATATTGAATTGAACCATTGTGAGATTTATTATTCTCCTAACGACTATCAAATGAATAATAAACTCACGACTTATATTTACATGAACTCTTAATCTTGAGAGGATAATGTACCTGATCATGAAGTGTAGGTTGCTTTGATATATAAGGAGTGAGATCTATAGTAACAATCAAAATCTCAGTATGTTGGGCAACCACATTTAGTGTTGATGGAACATATATTCTCAAGATGGAATTTATAGTCTCTTAACGGAGATACAAAATATTCCCTTGAGATAAGTTTAATGGATTTGTTATTTAGAGAGTTAGGTCTAACCACTTTGGTAAGAAATTATTAAAGTATATATATTTATGGAATTGGATTTCATAAATATATGATGAATAATTTAAAGGATTAAACCAGGTACTCAAGGAATTAAGATATAGTAATCTACAAAGTGGCAGTCTATTTTCATGACTTTGTGTTATTACAAATATTTTATGAAGGGATTGCATGTACAATAAAGTCTTAGGATATAATTTATAAATAAGGCCTAGAGTGCAACTATATTATATAGTGGTATTAAATATAGTTAATGGTAACTTTGGACTTGTCAAGAGTTGACAGAAAAGCCTAAGGCCCATTAAAGCTAGTGTCTTATTGGTCCCTTTTGGTCCCACTCCAAGCCACACACTTAAGCCCAATTGGAAATGCTCAAAAGGCCAGTCTAATTGGAAAGGCTCAAAATGCTAGCCCAATTAGATAATCAATTAGATACAAAGGGAGAATCATACAGAATTTTCTGTAGGAGAATTGTAATAACACTATTGTGAAAAGGTGTGAGAAGTGTTAGACACTTTGACATTCTCCCTTTGAAAATTGATTGAGAGACCACACATCTTGGACGTCAGTAGAATTGAAGTGAAGATTGAAAGTGTTCCCAAGGTACACTCTCTTGTTCTCAAATTCTGAAACTTACATAGTATGGGTTAACATTTATGAATGAAGTAGATCTGTTATTTTTCTGCTGCGTATGTTTTGTATGCGATACAAACATGTTATTTTCCATTAGGACCTAGCCCTATGGACTCTTCTGATAGGACTAGAACTAACACTACCACTTCTAGTGGAACTGTTTTCAAGTTGAGGGAAGATAATAACATGAGTGCAAAACTCAGCATGTTAACTATAGAAATAGAGGCACTCAAAATGAAAGGAAGTAAGAGTGTTAGTGCTACCTTTATAGAGGACCCAATGGATATGTGTAAAATCTATCATGAGATAAATGATGCTACAAATGAATGTGCATCACTTTCATCATTCTTGCATGTGCCAGAAGAACAAGTACATGCATTTAATTCATATTGGCCAAATAATTCTTCATATTCTAACAATTATAACCCAAATATGCAAAACCATCCATATTTGAGTTATAAGAGTGACAATGTGTTGAATCATCCTGCTCCAAGGAATTTTAATTCACCACATGCATCATCATCATCTAAACCTTCCTTGGAGGATGCACTTAGTACTTTCATTCAAAGGCAAAGTGAGCAAAATCAAAAGTTTGAATCCATGTTCACTAGGCTAGATGAAGAGGTGAGTGAGACCAAGAGTCATATAACAAGGCTTAAAAATTCATTGAGTGGGACAGAGAGAGGGAAGTTTCCTTCCCAAACTCAACCCAATCCCATCAATTAAAATCTAAAAATTGGCTTTAAGAATAAACATGATGAAGTAAAAGTTGTGACCACTTTGAGGAGTAGTAAAGAGATTGATAAAAGTTCTCCTTTAATAACTAAGAAATCTAAAGAGACCCTAGTTGAACAAGAGAAGGATGAAACTGAATCACTTGGGCTTGATGACTTTGAACAATGCCCAATCCCTCCACCATTTCCACAAGCCTTAAAATTACCTAGGAAATTGGACACTGCATCTGAGATATTAGAGCATTTGCATCAAGTCAAGATAAATTTGCCATTATTGCATGTTATCAAGCAAGTGCTTGCATATGCCAAGGTAATTAAGGACTTATGCACCATCAAGAGAAAGCATCATGTGAAGAAGATCGCATTCCTAACAGAACAGGTAAGTGCAGTTATTCAACATAAGACCCCACCAAAGTATAAGGATCCAGGTTGTCCAACAATCTCTTGTACTATTGGAGATTACATCATAGATCATGCATTGCTAGATCTTGGGGCAAGTGTTAATTTGATCCCATTTAGTGTATATCAAAAACTTGGACTTGGTGAGCTAAAACCTACTTCGATAACTTTACAATTGGCTAATCGCTCTATAAGGGAGCTGAGGGGGATGGTTGAGGATGTGTTGATAAAAATTGAACACTTTTATTATCCAGTTGATTTTATTGTTCTAGATTACCAACCTGTTTTACAACCCAGTGCTCATACCCCTATTATTTTGGGTAGACCTTTCCTTGCCACAGCTAATGCTTTAATTAATTGCAGGAATGGAAGGATGCAACTCACTTTTGGTTCCATGACTTTGGAGCTAAATATATTTTATGTGACTAAACAACCACATGAGGATGATGACTGTGCCTATGTGAACCTCATTGAGGTAATGGTTCAAGAAGAGTCAAATAAAAATTGTTTTTCTGACCCTCTTGAAGCTCTTCTTAATAATTATGTTAATTCTTATGATTTAAAAAGTGATATTCATTTATCTCAAATTTGTTCTTTGTTGGATTCCTCACAAGTTTTGGAAGGACAACAGGTGATGGCAATTAATGAAGAATGGAGACCTTGCTTTGAGGAGCTACCCAAGAATGACAAAAAGCCTGTGCTTTCAAGTGAAGAGGCACCACAACTAGAACTTAAGTCGTTGCCCAATGGTCTTAAGTATGCATATTTGGGTCCAGGTGAAACTTTTCCTATAGTTATTTCTTCTGCATTAAATGAGGAACAGGAAGGTAAGTCATTGAATGTTTTAAGAGACCAGAAATCAGCCCTAGGATGGACCATAGTTGATATCAAGGGCATTAGCCCATTGATTTGCACACATAAAATTTACCTAGAAGATGATTGTAAGACTTCTAGAGAACCCCAACGTCGGCTTAACCCAACAATGAAAGATGTTGTTAAAAATGAGGTAATTAAATTGTTGGATGCAAGTATCATATACCCTATTTTTGATAGTAAGTGGGTAAGCCCGACGCAGGTGGTTCCTAAGAAGTTTGGAATGACTATGGTCAAGAATGAAAACAATGAGATGATCCCAACCCGATTAGTTACAGGTTGGAGAATGTGTGTAAACTATAGGTTAATGTTGTAACTAGGAAAGACCACTTCTGCTTACCTTTCATTGACCAAATATTGGAAAGGGTAGCTAGCCATATGTTCTATTGCTTCCTAGATGGCTATTCAGGCTATTACCAGATAGAGATTGCCTTCGAAGATCAGGGAAAGACCACTTTCACTTGCCTTTTTGGTACCTTTGCCTTTCGAAGAATGCCATTTGGGCTATGTAATGCACCAGCCACTTTTCAAAGATGCATGGTTAGTATTTTTAGTGACATGGTTGAGAAATTTTTGGAAGTGTTTATGGATGACTTGTCTGTCTTTGGTGACTCTTTTGATGATTATCTTAATAACTAAAAATTGGTTTTAGCCTGTTGTGAAGAAAAAGGCTAAGTTCTTAATTGGGAAAAGTGTCATTTTATGGTCACTTCAGGAATTGTTCTTGGACATGTAGTGTCTTCTAGATGCATAGAGGTGGACAAAGCTAAAATAGACTTAATTCTTAATCTACCAACCCCTAAAACAGTAAAAGATGTTAGATCCCTTTTAGGGCATGTTGGCTTCTATAGGAGATTTATAAAGAATTTTAGTTCTATATCTAGGCCTCTTTGTAATCTCCTACTTAAGGAGTCCAATTTTGAGTGGACAAAAGAATATGAAGTAGCCTTCAAAAAGCTAGTCCACATTCTTACGTCTGCCCCTATAATGCAATCCCTAGATTGGTCTCTACCATTTGAAGTCATGTGTGATGCTAGTGATTATGCAATAGGGGCAGTCCTTGGATAGAGAAAAGATAAAAAGCCTTATGTGATATACTCTGCTAGTCGAACTCTAAATAGTGCACAAATGAACTACACCACCACTGAAAAAGAGTTACTAGCTGTAGTATTGGTGCTCCCATTGTTGTTTTTACAAATCATGCTACCCTTAAATACCTTCTTTCTAAGAAGGATGCTAAGATTAATACATTGGATTTTACTCTTGCAGGAATTCAACATTGAGATTAAAGATAAGAAAGGAGTGGAGAATGTAGTGGCAGATCATTTATCCCGACTTACTTTTGATGAGGGTCTAAAAGAAATGCCTATTCGGACTCATTCCCAGGTGAGCAACTTTATGCTGTTAATGAGCTGCCATGGTATGCACATATAGTGAATTACCTAGTCATGAGTGCCATTCCTGAGCATTGGACAACGTAAGATAGGCGAAAATTCTTTGTTGAGGTAAGAAACTTTTATTGGGATGATCCTTAATTGTTTAAATGTTGCCTTGATCAAATCTTGAGAAGATGCATTCCTAATAATGAGATCCATAATGTTATAAAATTTTGCCATTCAGAAGCTTGTGGTGGCCACTTTTCTATGAGAAAAAGCACTGCAAAAATCTTGCAGTGTGGATTTTATTGGCCTACTGTGTTTAAAGACACTTACAACTTCTGTAAGAGATGTATAGAGTGCCAAAAGTTAGGGCGTATCACACGTAGGAACATGATGTTGATGTCCCCTATCCTTGAGATAGAAGTTTTTGATTGTTGGGGAATCGACTTCATAGGACCTTTTCCCCAATCTTTTGTTAATCTATATATTCTCTTGGTAGTAGATTATGTATCTAGATGGGTTGAGGCCATAGCATGCAAGGTTAGTGACCATAAAATGGTTTTGAAATTTTTGAGAGAACACATTCTCTCACGATTTGGAATGCCAAAGGCTATAATTAGTGATAATGGTAGCCAGTTTTGTAATCGTTATTTTCAAGCATTGTTGAAAAAGTATGGAGTGGTGCACTGGTTGTCCACCCCGTGCCACCCTCAAACTTGTGGGCAAGTTGAGCTTGTCAATAGGGAGATTAAGTAAATTTTAGAGAAAAGGGTCAATCCAAACCATAAAGATTGGTCTTCAAGGCTAGTTGATGCATTATGGGCTTACCAGATAGCCTATAAAGGACCCTTAGGAATGTCTCCCTATCATCTTGTTTATGGGAAACCTTGTCATTTGCCCGTAGAGATGGAACATAAAGCTTATTAGGCTATTAAAGCCTTTAACTTTGATCTACAAGGGGCTGAAAAATTGAGAAAATTCCAATTGAATGAGCTAGAAGAGCTTAGGAATGAGGCTTATGTGAGCACTCGCAATTATAAAGAAAGGATGAAATTATTTCATGATAAAAGCATTTTGAGGAAAAATTTTCAGAAAAATCAGCAAGTTCTTCTCTATGATTCCAGAGGCTTCATATATTTCCAAGTAAACTAAAAACTAGGTGGGATGGCCCTTTCATTGTAAGGGAAGTGTTTAACCACGGAGCTGTAGTAGTTGAGGACCCTAGGGATGGTAGGATTTTGAAAGTAAATGGACAAAGGTTAAAACCATACTTAGGGGGGGGGGGGGGGGGGGGGTATACCAGAGAAGGAGAATATGTCACTGGAGATCTCTGCCTATTAGGATGCTAAGTGAACTCTGAAAAAGCCTAATGAAATTGTACCATATTTGTTTTAATTTTTTTTTTCTTTGTTTCCTTTTTCTTTTTGCCTTTTGTTTTTTTTGTTTTTTGTTTTTTGTGAGCTAACATTTGCAGGTGTGAAAGAAATAAAAAAAAAAATTAAATGCTTAAGGTAACTTCTTCCCTTTATACTTGAATTTATTTTGGCTTTGATACATTGAGGACAATGCAATATTTTAGTTGGGGGGAGAGGTTTAAACTTTTTGCTACACCTTGTATGATTTTTCTTTCTTTCTTTTCAAAAAAAAAAAAAAAAAGCCTTGAATTTTAGTGCAGAAGAGTTATAAGCTTTATTTTCATATCATGTGATGGAATGAATAATGCTGAATTGGTTATACTATTTGCTATATTAAGACTTTTTCATGAAAAGCACAATTGGAAACTTTTGAGCATAATAGCCAAGTTAGCAGATGGTTGGATGTTGGATATGCATGGATCATAAACAAGCTAGATATAAGCTGAAACTCAACCCATATAGAGAGTTCTTGAGCCTTACTTTTCTTTGTGAGAGTATATCTTTGTTTGAACTCTTAAATTTCTCTCATATGCTTCAATTTTTGTAAAAGATCTCTATATTTTTTGGTTGACTATTGGAAACATTATGGGGAGATATACCATGATCCTACTTATTTTTGTCCTTAGGCATGCTGGTTTATGTGAAATTTTAGAAGATGAGAGCCTAAGACCACCAATTTTTTGTCACCAGCTAAAGAAATATTCAGCCTACCTTTACATCAACCATTGTCACCATCATTTGAGCCATGAGAAATACTTCTACAATACCACAAAACATTTTTATTTATGGGTATTCTCATGGGGGTTCAAGTTTTGAGCAATTGATGTGTTTAGATACCACCATTGTCTCTCTTTTCTTCCAAAAAAAAATCAAAAGAAGAAAAAAAAAAGGAAAAAAAAAGGAGAAAAGAAAGATTTAAAAAAAAGATAGGGAAAAAGAAAAAGAAAGAGGAGACATACATAATCAATCAATAAATCACTGGTGTCTTACACATCTTTCATGTATTTCAGAAGGGTTATATGGTTGAGTTGGGTTTGGCTTAAATTTTCTGCATTTGATTCATATACCTCATATTTCAAAGAAAGCAGTTTGGCTTCATAAGATTATACTACCACTGAGCTTAAAGTTCTACTTGATCCTAAAGGTGCATGGCTGGTAAGTGTTTGGGATAAAAACTAAGGATGAGAATGGTTTTAACCTCATCTTTCTAGGAATTCAACATCCTTTCCAAGAGATCTTTCCTGTTGTGTTTAGCGGCTGTTTTTGTATACACATGTGATATTCTTAAAACTTCTTCTTTCCTTTTTGTTCACATGTGATTTGAAAAGAGAAACCATTACTTCTATATGTGTTCTTTTAGAGTGTTGATGACATAAGAGAAGTTTTGGAGTAGAGGCTCTAATCTAGATTATTCTTGGTCTATGCATGTTTGGAAAAGGTGGTTTGATTGGATGGGCTATGCACACACACACACACACACACTCCAAAAGTGAAGCCAGTGAAAACTCTTTAATATGATGAATAGCATCCCAACTCAAAATTGAAAGTTCATTTTTATGATATAATGATAAAGCAGACTAATATTTGCTACAGGAATTTTCAGGAAACCTTTGACTTTTGTGGGTAGAGTCACTGCAAACCCTTATGAGAGTAAATTTGTCCACTAGGGTGACCTAGGGGTTCAAAGACTTATTGCACATGGGAAGTGCATTCGTGTAGCCTACATGGGAAGTTCATTTTAGTTTTAATTTTTCACTTTTAGTAGACATGGGTGCTTTGTGGATTGCTAGGGACTAGCAAAATTTAAGTTGGGGGGTGTGATAATGCCTTAAAATGTATACTTGTTATATATTTATGTGGGCTTTATCTCTTTATTACTATGCTTAATTTGTATAATTAAGCTATGATTTTCATTAGTCCCTATTATTATCATTACATAATTTCTTGAATAAGATGTCATTCATTGTGTGTAATTTTCTACTTTCAGGAAATCATGTGAAAAAGATGAGTTTACAAGAGTCTGTAAGAGAATAAAGGTCAAACTAGAATCGAAGAGGAGCTGAAGGACCATGCTTAAATGTCTAAGGAGGTGCAACTGAAGTGCTTGGATCGTCTACCATGATTGGAAACTTCAAATAAGGAAAGAAATCAAAGAGGCAAAATCTAAAAAGGAAAAATCTGATTTGAGCACTGATCAGTATTTTGGGCTTATATCTCTCCTCAAAAATTCAATTGACACAAGGCTAGATGGGTTGGAACCATGACTTAAATATCTACAACTTTCCAGTTTTGAGCTTTTTGAAATTCTCAATTTTTGAAGGCCGAAATTAACTCACAAGTTACTGCTGTAAACTTGGACGAAAATTAAAACAGTTAAAGTTTATTTTCTTTGGACACTTTGACATTAGGGTTTTGAAGGGATGCAGGTAGAACGAATTTTGGCAGAGAAAACCTTGTATTTTTCTTTCTCTAATGGCAGCCTAAACTCTTTTCTAGGGCTAAGGGTTATGTTTCTTCTATATGGTATGAATATTTAATGTGATTCTTTCTAGGATTTTATCAACGACATATTTGATTATTCAATTAGATTTCTTTTGATGTATTAGTTCTTCCATGCTTTCAATAAGTTCAATCATTTTTTTCTTATTGTTTAGATGAATTTCTAATAGTTTCAAATAGAAATCAGGTTTTAAAATGAATGGGTTTTTCTGAAAATTTTTCTAACCGCATTATTAATCTAGATTATCATGCGTTCTAAAATTGTCTCAGTTCAACCAAATTATAAGTATTTAATTGTATAAGAACAATCAATTATGAAATATATAATTTTTTTGATCACAAAGAATTTCATATCGATATAGGGAAACACCCCGATGCCCTAGTATTTACATTATTGATTTAAATTAGTTTTTATTATAATTCTTGTTAACACTCACCAAGCAAAAGTATTTTTCTTCTTCACTCAAATTGTTATTTAATTATATTGTCTTTGAATTTACCCTGCTCCTTATGGTTCGACCTCGATACTCCGAGAATTATATTACTACGATCTCCTGCTCTTGAGAGTGAGTAAGTAGGTTTTTTTTGGGTTCCAAATTTGAAAATGTTTGATCTAATACTAAGAAAGGAAATATATAATTATCAAATGAAATCCAATAAAAAACAGAAAATGCACTTCAATTTATCTAACGAATGAGCCACATGGAACTGCATACTGAAGAGACAAAGACAATAGGTTATTAAACTCAAAATAGTACTCTTTAAAGGGTGATCCTATCCTCTTTTGGCAAGTACAATTTTTTATTGGGTCCGGTTAATATATACCCTTAAGGCACACATTAATCATCCATTTTAGGAAATTTTTATGAGAAATTAAAAAAGCTATAAAAGAATTTAATCACTTTATTGCTTTTCCATAAAAAAAATTTCTAAAATAGTTTACAAACATATGCCCTAAGGGCATATGTTAATAAAACCCTTATTAACATGGGAAAAAAACCTACCTTACAACCTAGAAAACTTGCCAATTCAACTTCTGCTCAAACCAATTCACGTGAACCCATATTCATGATTAATCCAAAAATCTCTAAAGCAAAGATCAAAGAAAATTTTTTGGTCTAACAAGTAATTAATGGTATCGGGGATGCAACCTGTCTCATGGACAAGTGAATTTTTGATCTGGTTTTAGTCATGGGCTTCTAAATGTTCTAAAATTATGTGATTGATGCTTTCTGTTTTTAGATCTATTCAATATTATCACTACATGTCATCTATTGTTTAGAAGCACATTTTTTGGGATGACTTCCTGACTTTTGATTGCAAGAACATACACCAAGCATTGCCAATGTATTTTATGTTTTTCTTCCATTCTTGAATTGAAATGTTACTACTCTTTATGCAGGGACCGATGACTAATAAAAACAAATTAGTACAATGGCCTCTTTGTTTTTGTTACAGTTGTGACTATGTTCTCATCAAGAATTTGTCTTGTTTTAGGGGTCATAAAATAGAATGGTTGATACATAAATAGGTGTGTATAAGATAGATAACCTAACGTAACATGATGCCCCACAATTATATTTCAGCATATACAATCATACATTAGTACTTAAATAAACAATAGTAAAAATCTTTTGGTATCTAAATCAAATTCTTTAAACTGTGCTAAATTGAAAACTTTTGAATTTCTCAAAAATCTAATTAGTAAGAGCAAAAACATAAATATTGAGTAGAAAGAAGAAGACTCACCAACGGCACAAATGCTTGTCCCTTTTTTTTTAATTATCTTCTTTGACTAGATCAAGCCAATAAAATTGTCCCTTAGACCTTGAAATTTTAATTTCAAATCCTCAGTTTGCAAACACAAAGAAAGACTTTATATTAAAGGTCAAGAGCCAGGAGAACATATAAATCCCTACAAAAGAACAACAGTAGGTGAGCATAGCAGAAAATAATATATCAAAACACAGTGATGAAAAAAATAGCTAGTTCCAAGACTGCAAAGTTTGAATAAAATAAAAGGGTGCAGTTATGAGTTCTAAGGCAAATATCTTATGCAGAAATGTAGTAAAAACATGCCCATGTCAACTACCAAAAGACCAATCCATGCATAAGATATCTCACTAGGTAGAAGCATTATTGCACAGTTATTTAAATATTTATCATGTAAATGCAAGAACATAATTCATCTAATAGATCATGATATAGGATTTTCCTCAAACAAAGATGATGGTATTGAATTATTATGTCCCAACAAGTTGTAGTTCAAAAAGAACAACCTAGATAAAGATAACTACTAGTTAACCTCACACAAACACTTGGAGGGAAATCAACATTGGGAAATGGCTTTCTATAATGCCAAAGTCTAGGCAGGTGATCATAGCATTAAGGCCTCAGATACCAAATTAAATTCAAACCCATCTTTTATCACAATCATCCAATTCAACCGCATTTTAAGACCATTAAGATCATAAACTATTCAAATATTAAGTTCTACCAAATCCACCAAACCTAATCACTTTGTAAAATTGTTCTACTCTCAAATGACTTTAAAAATGCACCAAATTTAACAAGCAATGACTTTATCAGTAGACTATTTAACCCAAAAATTTAAGCTCAAGGATTCACTCTTACTCCAACTTCTAAATTTTTCTTTTTGGTTGGTTGAATTTGTATATTTATTTATTTTCCATAATACATAGTGCATTGCGGTTGAGCTGAGTCTTCTATTTGAAAATTTATGGCACCATGACAATTCCATTAATCAAACCTTAAATTCCTAGCAACATTCACTTAAGCTATTTGTTTCAGAACTAATACCACTGAGCCTTTTCAAAACACCATGACAATATGCTAAACTAATTAAAACCAGTAATTCTAATCATTTCAAGAAATCTCTTGACAATGGCCAATTAGATGTGTATCTTAGTGAGCATGAAAAAGCATAGGGCTTCTAACTTTACCGGTCCAGTAACTAGACAATTTAATGTTTTTTCTCGAATAATTTTGAAGGCTTTTTAACCAATAAAAATTTACAAGATATTGAATTCAAAAACAAATAATATGACCATCAATTATACTTTTACTTTGCATAAAGTCCTTTCAAATTAAATTAGTATTCAACATGAAAGAACCCATTAATTTAGAGAAAGAGAATGGGAAGTGAGAAAATCCCCCAAAGATGCAAATCAAACATTGCAAAATAGGGAGACATACTCTGGCATTCAACAGCGTAAAAGAAATATAATGAAGATGATGCAAAGGAAAATAGTTTCATTGTAATAATAGTACCTGGGCATTTTACTTCGAACTTTGATTAAGATATTTTCAGTTTCTTTGACTGTGGATATGGATTGAAGATGGAGTCATTTTTTTATAAAGGAAGTAACATCTACTGAGTCAATACCCAAATTTAGCCTACCCAAACTTAAGTCAAGCCCATTTGGCACATCCATTGGAAGCCTTGAATCAGATGTCAAGGAAAGACACACAATGCAATTCATAATTAATTCTATTATTTATTTTACCTGGTCATTTTCTTAAGTTCCCATTATTGCTTAAATTTTGTTGGCATTAATGTAAGACTTGTGCAGATAATCAAAAAAAAAAAAACAAGTGTAAGAATTGTGCAGATTATCAAGAAAGGAAAAAAATGAAGTGTAAGACTTGTGTAGAGTGCACATCGGAAATCTAAGTCATACACTTAGAAGACTATTCCACAATAATATTTTTCAACAAGCTATGAAAACCTATAAGGGTATATAAATGGGTTGGTGTACTGTAGTAAATTTAAGAATTCCTAATACAGTACTTGTTTCATTAACACCAAATACAAATACACATCTCCCTCTTCCCTCATTGACCTTGAAAAATGGCTTATGTGCAACTCCTTTCACCATCTCCAAAGTAGGATTTTTCTTCCATAGGCCGTTTCCTATCTCAAATATCCAACTTTCTTCCTATTAATCCATATATATAAAATATTGAAAATAAATTTTTTTTAACTTTTTAAATATTATTCTTATTGTATCTTAGAAAAGGATGAGATGATAACTGCTTAACCACTTATTGTATCCTTCCTAGCTTAAATGCTTACTATTGCCAAATCCAGCAGGCCTCATTTGGCAACTACCACTCTGCCCCTTCAAATCCCATAAGAAACTATGCTCAACTAATTAAACCAATAATTCCAATTCTGTACAAGTATTCTCTTGAGTATGTCTAAGCAATGTTAATCTTCATCAATATAAAATCTTATTTTCATTTTGGCTTTACTTGTCCATTAAGTTGCACAACTTTATGCTTTTAGCTAAAAGAATTTTGAAAACTTCTTTTCCATTAAAAGGAATGCAACTCAGCAACAGATCATATTACTAATTTCTTTCATTAGTTATGTTCTATTGTTTGCATTACTGTATCCTTTCAAATTGGCTTAATACCCCTTTAATGATGAGCGTGTTAACATAATGAAAGAGAGTGCGATGTGACAAAGATGCAAATCAAACAATACAACTAAAGAGGGAGACATACTCTAGCATTCAACAACTCAAAAGAAATCAAACAAAGATGATGCAAAGGAAAACAGTTTCAAAGTAATAACAGTACCTTGCCATGTTCCCTTGAAATTTGATCAAGAAGTTTTAATTTTCTTTGACTATGGCTATGAATTGAGATTGGAATCATTGTTCATTGAGGGATAGGCCAGTGAAGAGGAACCCAAAATAAACCCATGTTCAACAGTTAAAGCAAATCCCATATCAAAGTCAGACCCACTTGTCACATCTATTGGAAGCCTTGAATCAAATGGCAAAGAAAGGTGCACAATGTCATCAAGGACAATCTAAGCCATTAGATGATTTGCATTCATATGGATAGGCAGTTGATGATAATACCAAATCACAGCCACAATTGTGAAAGCCCTTCAAACTTGATAGAACCAAATCACAAATGCATTCTATATGGACCCCTATCACTTCTTTAATCTTTGTGCTTCTGAATGTTCGTTTACTTACCATTGATGGAAATGACAACATGATAATAAGATCCAATAGGCAAGAGACTTCCGCCCAGGTATGTGATTAGGGACCTGCATTTGGTACGCCCACCATATTCACACATTGAATGACATGATATGAAAACACACCAATAGACTCAAATTAGTTAACGACTTTTCAAGACCTTTGAACCACTGTCTCTCCTCTCACTTTCCTGTTTTCTCTCCATTACCCAAAAAAAAAAAAAAGACCCATTTGTTCTTTGACGTCTAAAACTTCAAATAAAATTATAAATCATTTTGGAAAGTCTTCATAACAAATAATATATTATACAAACGTCCTTCATTCTTAGTTCCACCTGAGTGACCAAAGAACAACAATATTCTACATACCTTTATTGATCCACTAATTTACTAATCATCTCATCTCTTTTTCTTTTCATGGTAAACCTTTCCTTAACTGAATAAAAATCTGACACTTTCTAAATGCTACAAAACACCATAGAAAGAATAACTACACCAAACCCACAAATAACTTCACTCAAACATAGATGTCACTCAATCCGGGCATTGATAATCAAAGGTCATTCACATAAAAAAAATATCGTCCTTTAATTAAGATGTTGTACAACCTAATATTGAATGAGAATGAATAGCAATCTAGTCTAGGGAAAAAAGAAAAAGAAAAAGAGCAATCCACATTAATAGTATGAAAAAACTAGATTTATTTTCAAATTCGACAAGAAGAAGATGCAACTACATCTTAACGTAATGCAGGAAACTTTAAGCACCATTTTATTCATACTAAAAAACTTTCCAACTAGGGAAAAAAAGGCCGAGAAAACAAAATGTTAATTCAAAGTCTGCAATGTTTGAATAAAAAGAAGGGTAGCCATGATTCTTGAGGCAACGTCTTAAGCAGAAAATATATTTAAAAAATGTAGTAAAAACACCGACCCATGCATAAGACTTCTCACTTGGTGGAAGCATAGTTACATATTTATTTAAATACCTAATTAGAGGCCAACTTCTAGGAGTGACAGCTTACCAATGCCAAATATTCTTATCCTGTGAAACTATAAGCCATGCGATGATATTTATTAATCAAATTACTAATTTTCTTTCATTAACTCTATTCTTTTCTTTGCATTAACATATCCTTTCAAATTGGGGTTGGTACCCTTCATGAATGAGGGTGTTAATTTAGCAAAACAGAGCAAGGAATGATAGCGATACCCAAAGATGCAAATCAAACAATACAGCTAAAGTGGGTGACATACTTTGTCATTCAACAAGGCGAAAGAAATTGAACTAAAATGATGCAAAGGGAAACAATTTCAATTTAGTAACAGTACCTTGTCATGTTTTCTAGGAATTTGATCAAGAGAATCTTTTTCTTCAATCGTGGATATGGATTGAAGTCTAAATCATAGTTTACAGAGGAATAGGCCATTGAAGAGGGAGCTTAATCAAACCCATCTCCAACAATTGAGTCAGATCCCAAACCTAAGTCAGACCCAATTGTCACATCTAATTGAAGCCTTAAATCAATTGACAAAGAGAGGTGCCCAGTTTCGTGAGAGACTAGAGGAGGTTGACATTGTGTTACAGCTGAGTCATTATATGAAAAGTACTCCAATTTGGCCACTTAGTATTGTACAGCCTAAGCATTGAAGACAATAAAAATCATAAATTATTCAAATATAATAAAAACCCATGATTTTCCCCTTTTTGAAGGGAGCAAAATCTATTCCTGAGATTTTAAGTCAGTCCTAATGAAATGCTTAGTTCTACCAAATGCTTAACCCTCAAATGACTTTGAAATTGTACCAAATTTAATAGGGCAATGACTTTATATCAGACTATATAATTCTAAAATTTCAACTTAGCGATCCACTCCTACTCCAACTTTTGAATTTATCTTTTATATATATATACACAGTGCATTTTTTTTTTAATTAAGTCTTCTAGCAGAAAGTAGATTCAATGTGAAAATAATACCTGGGCATATTTCTTCGCATCGGACTCGATTTCTTTGACAGTGGATATAGATTGAAAATGGAGTCGTCTTCTTATAAAGGGATTGGCTATTGAAGAAGAACCCAAATCAAGCCCATTACAATATGCTAAGTCAAAACATAAGTCAAGCCCATTTCCTATATCCACTGGACGTCTTGAATCAAATGTCATCAGGGACTAGAGGAGTTTGAAGGGTCTCCTGCGTCTGAGTCCGTCTGTGAACCATTTTGAGATAGTAAAGGTGCGAGCAGCTCTGTGTTGTCATCAACATTTTGAGAATTTTGTTGGATGATAACGGAATTCTGAGGAGGACATATGCATTCCACATGCACACCCATCCTTGCAATCACTGGAGCGTATTTTCCGTTTCTACTTACCCAATGATCAATTTTACATGAAATCTCAACATGATTCTGATCACCTTGCATCAAGTCTCCAAAATCCCTCTGTAATTGGCTATGAGGTTCTCCATAAAACCACAGATGATCACACTTCATTTCATATAATTGTGTCCTAACCGGGTGACCTTGCTTACGACTATTGGTAAAAATGAAGATATCGCAAACAAAATCAATTATATCATCACGAATAGAACCGTACTTATCATTATTAGCGTAACTATCCTTCAATGGAACTAGATGAAAAGTAACCCAAATAGCAATTGATGGAAATTCAGGACCAACCCAGAATGATATGGAACTTTCAGTGCTTTGATGATTGATCCAATTCGGAATCTTCTTTCTTGGTACTAGAATATCATATCTCTCTCCAAAATCAACAAGAGGCTTATCTAGAGTGGCAAAGGACTCACCTTGAATTGCGTAGAACTTGGAGAGGGAGACCCGGGAAGAGCAATCAATCTGATTCGATAACTTGCGATGTGAATGCGAATTTATTAATACTTTGTCTTTCACACCTGAACATTTCATATTTGGTGAAAGCCCTAAAATTCTTCCAAACTGCATGAAATTAGGAATTTTAAGAAATTGAAGTTTAGCAAATCTAGTATATGTACTTGCAAAGGTAACCAAAATTGTTTCTATTATTACTTTAAGAGAGAGAGGGTACCTGAAAGATTAATTTTCTTAATGACTCTGAATTCAATGAGATGCAGTTTGTTAAATATAGTTGTCTTATACTTTCTGGAAGCTTTGGAATTTTCTTTAGGAACTTGGAATTGTGAAATACAAGCCTATTTAATCTATTGAATTTGATAATGCTTTCTCGCAGGTTCAAATCTTCACTCCCTGATAACAAACATTTCTCTGGGTGGGTGAAGCAAGAAGTCAACCTTTTTAGAAAATTCAACCTTGGAAAACAATATTTTGAAAAGCCACTGTAAGAATTGCACGCTGTTACTTGTCTACCAACCCCCAGGTCCTTTGGAAATTTGAAATTACCATAAAGAATGAGTATGCGAAGTTGTTGCAATTTATAAATGCTACTTGGAAGATGACACAAATTGATATTGGAACCTATATCTAATCGCTCAAGCCCAATGAGATTCTCAATTGATGGAGGAAGCTCTCTAATGGAAGTGAATCCCAGATTTAGATACTTTAAATTTTCCATTTCTTGTGGAATATTAGGGAACCTCTTAACCCTTACGCATTCAAAAAGATTTAAATATTTAAGAGATTTCATCACAATACGGCTTGGAAGAGTTTGAAGTTCAATGCAATCCCAGAGGTCCCAACTTTCAAGCTTATCAAGGCATCCAATAGAGTCATGAATCTTGACTAATCTTCTACAATTTTGGAGATCCAAATTCTTTATGTTTGGGGTAGCACTCGATAAGTCGGGTAATTCCCTAATGCATTGATTGTAATTGAAGTTCATATATGTCAAGTTTCTGCATTGTATCTTCTGTAGAAAAAGAAAATAAAATTTTTAACTCCAAAAAAACGTTATTAAAATATAGTTTAATAAAGTAATAATAATTTATAAATAAATAAAAATGATTATACCTTGAAAAGCTTGTCCAATGTAACCCGACTTTCTGGCATGTTGAGTGCAATGAGTTTTTGAGGATCAAAATTGGATGGTAAGGAAGACAAAGGAAATCCGGACCAATCAAGAACCCTTAATTCGTTAGGAAGATATTTTAGACCTCTAAAAATATCTACATTACTAACTATGAGAAACTTGAGATTTTTCATCTTTTCAAGACATTCAGGTTCTAGTTTCATCTTTGATGGTTCAGGTGAGCATATCCTTATGCCTCGAATTTTTTCCGATCCCTAATTAGACAAAGCATCAAGTCAATCACACTATACAATAAAATTCACTAAAGTGTAATGACGGTTAAATTAAATAAGAACTAAACTAATAAACTTAAATTTTCTTCAACATTTAAATGAAAGATAATCACTACATTTGCCATTTGAAAAAGAGGTAGAAAATGAACCAAGATAATGCATACCATATTTTGTGTTAGTACTTTATGAACATCCTCATAACACCATAGCCTACTGCGCTTTCCGGGCATTCGTGGTGATTCCCGTCGAATAATTTCCCTACCCATTTGTTGTAGCAAGTCATGCATCAACAATCTATCATCTTGATCAATAGTTATTAGACACTTATCGATAAGATTTTCAATTCCATAAATTGGATGTAAATCACAAGCATTCAATATATCCATGATATACTCCTTAGAAAATCCCTTAAAGAAGCATGCAATATCAAGGAAAATATCCTTTTCAGTTTCATCCAATCCTTCATAACTTATTTCAAGTATTTTTTGAATTTCTTCATTAGGAATTCTTTCATACTTATCTACTGCACTTTTCCATTGAGGCTTAGTTCTTCCATTCAAATCAGCACCCATTATTACTAGAGCTAATGGGAGTCCCCTGGCATATTGTACAACTCTATTTGCAAGCTCCAAATAATCTTCTTTAGGTTTGTTGCTTTGGAAGGCGTGCATACTAAGGAGTTCCAGAGCTTCATCTTGATCTAATTCCTTAACCTTGTAGATTGAACAACACTTTCTAAGAGTAGCTACCAAGTGTTTGTCTCTTGTTGTTACAATGATTTTACTTCCAGAAGCAAACCAATCACATCTTCCAAGCAAATTTTCTATTTGGATCCATTTATCCACATCATCAAGAACTAAAAGGATCCTCATAAATGAAAGTCTTTCCTTTATCATATTGATTCCTCTAGATTTGTTACCTACTTTTAAATTTGTATTCCTTAAGATCTCAAAAAGAAGCGTCTCTTGTAGTTCGATTACACCAGCATTTGTCCCCGATCTTTCTCTTAAATTTTCTAGATAACAAAATCCATCAAAATGATCACAAATTCTATTAAAAATAGCTTTTGCGATTGTTGTCTTACCAATTCCACCAGGGCCATAGATACCTATTATATCACCATCATTTGACTCAATATCTGAAAGTATGGTCTTTACACGATAATTTATTCCAACTGGGTATCGTGCGACAAATAACGGCATACGGTTTACTTTAAAATTTGAGATCTCTTCAACAATTCCTTGGATAAATTCAAACTCATTGCAACTGTCATTCACAAAACATGAAAACAATATATGATTTAGATTTATATCATATATATACACACACACACAATTTAAAAAAGAAATATGAAAATGAAATAAATTTAAGATGTTCGGCTTGCACATTAAATTTGAATAATTATCAAATAAAGTAAGTGGCATGTACAAATTCATAAATCTATAACTATAATTATGTTAGCATTTATATATATATATATATATATATATATATATATATATATATATATATATATTCGTTTGAGGGTTCTAGACATAGTTGTCATGACGTATTGAGCATTCAATCATCAAGGAGTGGTATGGTAACTCACTGGTTCAATCATTAGATGATTGACTCAACCGTTGTACTAATGATAAATTTATTTTAGATATGAACGAATAAAAATAAATTAAAAATAAAAAAGAAGATAAACTATAAAAAGATGAACTTACATTCAATTTAAACATAAATATGTAGGCATTACATAGATTGAAATTAATAGGATATCATTGTTCATATATTGAATTTATATATGCTTATATAAATAATGACTAAATAATAAGATACTTGAATTGATCATTTGACTACTCATTTCAAGTTTAAAAGCTAAAGGCTTAAAAGACCATAAATAAAAGTGCATAATTGAAGGATTGTATAGTTATTAATTTGATAAAAAATTTTAGGACATATGTGAATCATGTTAGGAACATATGTCAATATAGAATTGGTTAATCCTTTGACAAAACACACTTTACTTGTAATTGGGTAGATCTAGGATGTGTTTAATACTTCAAGGAATAAGGTTTAAAGCTCAAGTGTTAAAGCTATACAAATTTGTCCAAGAATCAAGTGAAGAAATGCTGGATTTTAAAACTCGACAACTAATATCTATCGAGGTTTAAAAGGCTGTTTAAGCCCAATGCTCGACAGCTGCCCAATAGATAGGGTATCTATCGAGATTTAAGAAACTCAGATTTTCAGTGCTGATTTTCATCCAATCCGTGAATAGATGTTTAGGTTTTCTTTTCTCACAACCTTAAACATATATAAGGATTATTTTAAGGGCTGTCAAAGGTTGTTCCAGTGTGAAGCAAAGTTTTTCTTCATGAAAATTGTGATCGGAGACAGAATTTGCCCTAGTTCATCTTTCTCTTGAAGAAGCTGCTGTGTTTGTACGCCGTAGGGTTTTGTGACCAAGGAGCTTCATGATCTTCATCATGTGATGAACTGAAGTTGGTGAGTAAGTCACGTACTGGGAGCCGTGCATTAAAATGAGAGATTGTCACTACAAAACAAATTCAATTGGGTATTGGGGTAAGGGTTCAATTGTAGGTTGGTATAAGATATTCTGATTCCTTTACTTATAACCGCTTGTTGTGAT
This sequence comes from Castanea mollissima, assembly GCA_014183005.1. Taxonomy (NCBI): domain Eukaryota; kingdom Viridiplantae; phylum Streptophyta; class Magnoliopsida; order Fagales; family Fagaceae; genus Castanea; species Castanea mollissima. Next base: position 12,203,020 of record JACAVU010000004.1, read on the forward strand.
AATAGTGAATTCTCGGGAGTGGTAACCTTAAAATCACCCAGTGGAGTTTTTGTCATGTAGGTTTTCCCCATTCGTAAACAAATCACCGTGTCAATTTATTTTCCGCTGCATCTTTACTTAGTTGGTGATTTGTTTGTGCTGCCACGCATATTGTGTGTTAATCTGATTAATTAATCAACTTGGCTAATTAATTGGTTAATTCATCACAAGTGGTCAATACATTCTTGGCCTATCAGGTGATATCAAAGCAGGCACATTCTGATTAGATTTTAATCAATGTTGTGTGATCCATTGACCCCATTGTCATGGAAACTCTTGATTGTTTTGATTTGTATGATCTTGTGTTAAATGATAATGATGATATTCAAGATGCCTACTACAAGCTTTATAATTTTTGTATGAAATCTCTTGAATGTTCTACAAAATTAAAAGCTAATTTTAAAAAGATCAAACTTGAAAGAGAGGATTTGATTGCAAAATTGGATGAAGATAATAATTTGAATGAGAATTTTAAAAATCAAATTTCATCTTAGGTGGATAAAATTAAGAGTTTGGAAAAGCAACTAGTTGAATTTAAAACTGAAGTTGAAAAATTAACTAGTGCCAAACTTGTTGTTGAGCCTAACTCAAACGAAAAATATTTTTATATTTCTCCATTTAAAAGGGATAATGAAGAGTTGAAGCCTATTATTGCTAGGATAGATAAAGGTAAAAATTTTGATGCTAACACTGATATTTCTAAACCTATGTCTAAAACTCCTCCTAGGTTGAATGAAAATTCTGAATTTGTCCCCACTTGTCATCATTGTCATATTGTTGGTCATATTAGGCCAAATCATCCTAAGTTAAGGTCTCTATCAATCTCTAAGGTTAGACCTCCTTCCAGGAAGCCGAGTAGCTCTAAAACTACTCATGTTTGTCACCATTGTGGTATTTCTGGACACATTCGTCCTAATTGCTTTAAGTTGTATCCTCAAAAGCAAGTGTCCAAACGGTCACTAGTTTCCTCTCAAGGACCTACACCTTTGTTTGGAAAGTTATTAAAAGTTTTGAACTTTTTAACTCAATTTTAGGAAAATTCTAATTCTTCTATGTCCTTTAGTAGACATACTAGAACACATGTCTTTTCATCTTCACGACCAAAGACTCATGTTGTGTGGGTGAGAAAAGAACCTAAGACTTAATTGTCTTTTCTGTTTGTCCTCTACTTTAATTCTTTCTATCTAAAGTAAGACTCTCTTTGATTGATTTCTTATCTGCTTTTGGAATCATGCTTTCATGTTGTTTATTTGGTTTTTTTTTTGGTTGTTTAGTTTTTATTTTGTTTGTTTTTCAAAAAAAAAAATACAAAAATAGTGTGTATTTGTGTACATTGGTACTTGTGTACCTTGGATGGCCATTGAAACAAATTTTTCGAAACTTTGTATCTTTTATAGCTTAGATGAGCATCTCTATGCACAACTAAGCAAGTGAGCTTTGTGGCTCGTGTTTGTGATGAGTAAGATTAAGTAATCTCTTGTACTTAATACTCGTATCATTCTTTTTGATGGGAAGGACTAGAAAATCCTAAGAGAAAGGCATAAATAACCATCTCACCACTATTGCCTGCAAATCATGAAATAACATCTATATGTTTTGGCATAGCAAAAGTGCAATGTCAAAAGCTTAAGATCATTGGGTATTTTTTTTTCTCTCTATTATATGTCCATGCATGATATGCTTAATAAAAGAAAAATATGCAAAGAAAAATAAAAGCAAAAAGAATAAAATACTTTATATATGATTGCAAGCATGTCTTCTAGGAGATGTGGGAGTTATAGGATGTATCTTAAAGGTGATAGTTTCCATCAATCAGTTATGATTGTGTGTGAGTTAAAGCGGCTTTCTCATATCTCAAATCGTCATAACACGTAGACACTAATGCAATCTTGCAATTTTTTTCACACACAACATGCAATATTCTTTGCTATTCTTGATACATGTGCAGATACAATATGATTTGGCCATCACAAGAAATGCATGTGTTAATATATGCTCACTAAACTGTCTTAACTTGTTTTTGAAATATAAAATTGGTTAGACTTGATTACTGTGTGTATATATGCGTGTTTTGGATCTAAATTCTTAACATTTTTCTTGATGAGAGATGTTTTTCAGAGCTCAAAATGTTGTTTGGATCTTTGGTTGAGTAGCATATTTGATTACCTTCATGTCTATGTTTTTTTCTTCTTTGAAAAACTATTTTTTAAGCAATCTCGACAGTTTCTCGATACCTCTAGATAGCTAGGCTATTTATTGAGCTCTTCAGCTTCCTTTCTCGATAGATGTTATCGCAATTTCAATCCATCGAGGGTTTTGAGATTTCTACTTAATAGATTCTCGATAGATGCTAGATCCATCGAGAAAGTTTCTGTATGCTCGATAGCTTCTTGATCCATCGAGCCCTTATTGTTGTGAACACCTCTCGATAGCTATTTCTCACTTTTTAATTCTCGACAGCTCTCAAGACCTCTCAATCCATCAAGAAATTGGGATTACTATATATAGGGTCCGCGCGACATGTCTCTCATTTCTCCTCAATCTCTCTCGATAGTTTTTGACTTCTCACCTTCCCAAATACCTCTCTCTAAGTCCAAATCACTTTGCCACTCTCATTTCGGTCTCAAGATCACTTCCTTTCTCTAGTATGATTCTTTCTCACTCCTTTATCATGCATTTCATCTTTTGTGATCTAAATTTTGGGGTTTGTTGAAAAATTTGGGGTTTTTCAAGTTTAATGAGGTTTTTGCAAAAACATTTGGGATGGGTTTCTGTTCAAATGATTTCAAATCATCATGCATTGCATCTCATGTGCATTTTAACTATATTTTCATTCATTATAGATATGTGTTATATATGTTGAATTGCTATATGCTGTTAGGTTTGGATTGGGCTGAGCCCATGATGCTTTTAATATTGTATGTCACATGATCATGCATTATTCATGCATACTTACCTTCATTTCTTTATATTCTTATATTAATCTATGTTGGTGCTCTTCTATTTATCTCTCTCTCTCTCTCTCTCTCTCTCTCTACACGTTAGCTTGCTCTATGGCACCTAAGCGTAAATCTGCTCCATCCCAGAACCCTCTTCATTCTGGGGCATTTTCTTTCGATTCTACTCCTTCACACGTTAGGTTTCATGATAATAAAGCCCGAAAGGACTTTTCGAAGAATTTCTCACAACGAGGCATTCATTTGGAACGCCAAGTCATCCTATCGGATTTCTCAGATACTAACCTTCCCACTATCATCTATAGTAGGGGTTGGGAGTCACTGTGTGGCATCCTGGTTACGTGCCCTTCCGTGATCATACAGGAGTTTTACTCCAACATGCATGGATTTGATTATTCTATACCTCATTTCTTCACTTGCGTCTGGGGTATGCGCATAGTAGTCACTCTAGATCTTATATCCGAGGTGCTACACGTACCAAGGGTAACGCATCCTGACTACCCCAGCTATGATCGTTTGAGGATTGTGTCCAAAGATGGATGCATGTCTCTATTTTGTGAGACAACTTCTTCTTGGGGTGATCGTCAAAACACCCATTGCTCGACCTTTGCTAAAGGTCCGAGATTCCTTAACATGGTGATGACATCGTTCTCCATCCATTGTCTCACTATAAGTCTATCACAGAGCCTCGTGCTTGATTTTTGTTATCCCTCTTAGAGGACATTTCTATCAACCTCCCTTCTCACTTCATCCTATCCCTTATAGATGTCTATAGGGATACAGCGACCCGTGATAAGCTCATCTTACCTTCGACTATCATGCGGATCATTTGCCATTGTTCTATCTCCTATCCCGAATCTGATCGCTTCTTCGTCATGGGTGTCATTGATGCTACTACCGTTAGACAGAGTGATGCTCAGCTTTGCCCGAGGTGGACACAGACCGAGATGGCTGCTCCTCTGGCTTCTTCAGCTCCATCCACATCCGCTCCTTCTTCTTTTGTGGGTGGAGTGACTCTCGAGGCCATCATGGCACAACTTGTGTGCATGGATGCTCGCCTTGACACTCTCAGTGACGAGTTATGTCAAGTGAACACCCATGCTGGTCGTATCGCACGACGACTAGCTGTCATGGGTGGTTTCACTGCTTCTTCTTCTCCATCTCCACCGACTTCAGAGGATAAGAGTGATGATGGCTCCGGTAGTGATGATGCTGATGAGGACAATGGTGCTAGCTCTTCCAGCGACGATGAGATGACTGCTTGAGTCACTTTCCCTTTGTTCATTCGTGACAAAAAGGGAGAGTAGTTTTGGGTATGAGAATAGTCATGTACATAGGGTGAGAGTTAGCATAGGAGATTTTTGTTAGGGGGAGTATTTTTTTCTTTTTGAGGGATGTAGTGAGAACTAACGTTTTTTTTTCTTTTCTTCGTTTATAGATACATTGTTTTTATTTTGTGATAGCAAACCTTGTATTCATTATTGATGTTATATATATGATGAGGTTGTTATTACAGTTCTTTCACCTATCTCTACATGTGTTGTTTCTTTTCTCTCTTTATGCACATGCTTTTTATATATTGTATGCAATCTTTTATTTCTGTTTCACACTAAGATGCCTCGATGAGTTTTGTTTAAAGTTTTTCAAAAATACAGGTTGTCAAAGTCTTCCTTGCCATGAACTCACTTCTTGCAAAGTTTTTCAAGAGTTTGTGTTAGGATAGAATTTTTTTGTATTCAACAAGTGAATATGAGTTGAGTGATTTATGACTTCTCTCATATGTTTATTTGTTTGATGTGGTTTTGTCATGGATTGCCAAAGAGGGAGATTGTTAGGACATATGTGAATCATGTTAGGAACATATGTCAATATAGAATTGGCTAATCCTTTGACAAACGCACTTTACTTGTAATTGGGTAGATCTAGAATGTGTTTAATACTTCAAGGACTAAGGTTTCAAGCTCAAGTGTTAAAGCCATGCAAATCTGTCCAAGAATCAAGTGAAGAAGTGCTGGATTTTAAAACTCGACAGCTAGTATCTATCGAGGTTTAAAAGGCTATTTAAGCCCAATGCTCGATAGTTGCTCGATAGATAGGATATCTATCGAGATTTAAGAAACTCAGATTTTCAGTTCTGATTTTCATCCAATTCGTGAATAGATGTTTGGGCTTTCTTTTCTCACAACCCTAAACATATATAAGGATTATTTTAAGGGCCGTCAAAGGTCGCTCCAATGTGAAGCAAAGTTTTGTTCATGCAAATTGTGACCGAAGACAAAATTTGCCCTAATTCATCTTTCTCTTGAAGAAGCTGCTGTGTTTGTACACTGTAGGGTTTTGTGACCAAGGAGCTTCATGTGATAAACTGAAAAACTTTGCAGCCAACATCTTTCTCAAGTTGGTGAGTAAGTCACATACTGGGATTTGCGCATCAGATTGGTTAGTCACATACTGGGAGCCGTGCATTAAAAGGAGAGATTGTCACTACAGAATAAGTCCAATTGGGTATTGGGGTAAGGGTTCAATTGTAGGTTGGTATAAGGTACTGGGATTCCTTTACTTGTAACCGCTTGTTGTGATAATAGTGAATTTTTGGGAGTAGTGACCTTAAAATCACCTAGTGGGGTTTTTGCCGTGTAGTTTTTCCCCATTTGTAAACAAATCACCGTGTCAATTTATTTTCCGCTGCATATTTACATAGTTGGTGATTTGTTTGTGCTGCCACGCATATTGTGTGTTAATCTAATTAATTAATCAACTTGGCTAATTAATTGGTTAATTCATCACAAGGGGTCAATATATTCTTGGCCTATAAAAAAAGTTAACATTAAAGACCAAAAAATTTGAATAAAACCATGTGGTTCTGTATTTTTCTTTATAAAAAAAATGTCAATTTTCATGATTTAACTAGCTTTTTGGTTGTGAAACTAATGTTTCTGTCATAACGTCCAGATTTTCACATTGTTTTCCAATTTGACGGTTCAACCATTTTTTGACTCTCAAAAAAAAAAAAAAAAAAAGCCATAGTTTCAGTACGATTATGAAAATCTTTAGCATAAAGTTGCAATGAAAATCTTTTTCTTCTTTTTGAGTGTGAGTTGCAATGAAAATCTAGTTACTGATAATTGAAACTTGTTACAACTTACCACTTATTTTTAATACTAGAACTAAATTATTAAGGATATTTTTGGGAAACGTTTTTTAAATAAATAATATGTGGGAGAAACACCTATTTAATTGGTAAGGTAATGTTTTATTTTGCTTTTTAAATCTTTCTATTTCCACATTGCCAGCTAACTTAGTAGTGCTTTCTCAAAAAAAAAAAAAAAAAAAACCTTCTATAGGAGTGGATATGAAGGAAAAAAAATTTATTCAAAATTTGGCCAAAAAACTAACACTGATAAATTAGTGGTAATTTTTGTTTAACAATAAAATTAGTTATCATAACAAACTAGCGAAACTCATAAAAAGTACAATAATTGTCATTAAATACATACCCATGCTCTTCTCAAAATAAAAATAAAAATACGTACCTATGCTTGTAATGCCAACCAGATATATTTGCAGCTTCAAATAAAGCTTCCCTCCAACTCTGCACCTTGTAATCCTTTAATTTTTCTTCATGTTTAGATAGTGCTTCTCCAAACTTTCCTTCTTGGTTACGAACTTCTGACGGATCTATGTTGTAAAAAACTGGTAGCACTAACTGGTCTTTTTTCTTACACTCAACAATCTTGGCAAGTTCATCCATGCACCATTTGGAGGATGCATAGTTTTCAGAGAATACAATTATTGAAATCCTTGAACTTTCAATTACTTTGAGAAGTCCTACAGAAATTTCTTCTCCCCTTTGAAGGTTATCATCAATAAAGGTGTTAATACCCTGTTGACACAAAGCATTATACAAATGGCCTATAAAACCAAGACGGGTATCTTCACCTCTGAAACTCAAAAAGACATCAAATTTCTTAGGTTGGTGGGTGAAAGAAACAGATGAGGCTCCTTCGCAGGTCACAAGAGCCATCGAGATTTATGAGCAAACTATTGTAAAGATTTGAAAAGAGGAAAAAGAAAACCGTGAAGGGATTGCAATAGAACTCAGGAAAGTGAATGACAAATTAGGAAGAGGGTGAATTCAAGCAAGAGGAGCCTTTAAAGGTAGATTGCTTTCGGTGTGTCCAGCAAAGTGACTTTAAAGTCCCATATAGATGCTTTTTACATTGCTTTTGGTGTGACTCTTTAAACTTTCCAAAAACCACAGATGCTTTTTTTATTGCAATATCATGCAAGTTTCCTTGTGAAACCTAAAATAAATCTTGGAACTTTCTAACCAACATACTGGTCATTATGGTCAAACAAAATGGTAATTTCATATCTTATTTAGTCATTCGAAAGTGAGATATAATAAACAAATGGTAATTAAAGTAGGTAGCCATCTTCCAAGGGGTATATATATAGTATGGGTGAAGTTTATAAAAGTCTCTTAAAATCCCAGCTATCAATGCATCTCATGAGTCATCTTCACGAGTTGGCCAAATCGCGAGATTACTCGCGAGATACACTGACTCTTCAGCTTCTAACATGTGCTCCTCATGTGACCTTCAACTGTCTTGATCAAATTTTCACGACTTAAGACTAAACCCATTACAATTAAATCGCACAAAATAAAAGGAAATAAATTAATGAAATTACAATACTTTTTGTATGAAATAAAACCAACATAAATGTTATGTAAAAACCATAACTTAACAGAATAAGTGGCACCTTGATATAAGAATCCCAGACATAATCCCCGTTGTTACCATTTCTCCTGTTTCATCCCAAGAAAACCCACTCTGATCAAGAAGAACCTTTATATCATTATATTGCCCCCTCAAATGTTAGTTTCTATTCCTCGGACCATCCATGTCATCCAAATAATTTTCTAGAATACTTTACTTATCACTTTACTAGAATTCTTTTTCCTTGCTATATCACTCCCAATGACTAATTTCACTATTAGAGGGCTTAGGTACCGTACTTATTGCTCAATTTTACGTAGCAATATTATGGAGGTATTTGTGTGAAACCCAAAATAACACTTCAAATTCAAAATCCTCATGCATAACCTGGGCACTTGTAAAAAGTTCGACCGTATAGTCAATTCAATATTCATGCACTTACTACTTTTTTTTATGCAAGATAGAAATTCTACTCTAACTTAATCTAAGTATATATGTGCATAAAAACTCCTTCTGGAGACTTAAACCCTGACCCTTACTCCCCATACCCCACAAACATTTATACTTATGAAGTAACTGTTGGAGCATTTTAATATTAATAATTAAAATGAATAAATTTTATAACATAAATGTAAAGATGTGGGAGTGAATGTGGAAGATAAGGAGTTAGTGAAAATGTTTAATCCCACATTAAAAATGAGAGAGACTATTTTGTTCTTTTTAATTGTGGTGATTAATGGGCTAACATGAATTGTCTCAAATATTGGACCAGATACGTGCGCAAGAGGCAGGTGAAGGGTGGAGGTATCAAATTTGGAAATAAATCAGCACCTTGGATCCTCCTATAAATAGACCCATTCAGACACAATCCAAGTGACTGCAATATACACTAAAAAAAATAGACAGATTCTTGGCAAGGAAGGGTGTTCTTTCTGGTGGAGCTTTGGGCTTGAACACTTTGTACAGAGGTTGTTCTAGTCATACGACACTTGTTGGGTTGTTGTATCCTGGGGGAGACAAGTCAGAGACGGTATGCACCGGTTACAAAGGTTAGCCAACCAAGGACTTGAATCTCCTTAAAGAGAGCGAGTGTCGCGCCTCAGTCCAAATAGTGTTGTGTAATCTCTTTCTTTATATTAATAAAAAATTCAGAAGTATTATTCATTTTCTCTTCGTGTTATTTCCATTATCATTGTGTTTGCACCAACAGTAACCATCATATCAAGGGTGTGTAGTGGTATGTACTTACTACTAAGAACACTAAATAGTAAATAGCCTGCTTCTTCCCAAAACTTTATTAGTCAATTGAAGGTGAGTTGTAACATCTATCGAGGGTGAGCCTACATTTACTCGTGAGAAAAAATAATGTTATTTTTAAAGATAAAAACCATAGAACCCAACCTATACGAAGATCATAGTAATGTTAGGGTTAAAATTAACCATAAACCTAAACGAATCAATCAAAAAACAAGTTATGCTTCAAACATGAATGTCTGAATTAATTTTTATTATTAGTAACAGATATATATCATGTCAGCTAAGTAGAAAAATAATTTCTAATATCACTGGCACCATTATTCTCCCAGTATCAAACAAAAGTGGATGGTGCCAAGGATACCCTCCTTCATGCAATTCTACAGAGTTCAGAGAGAGGTCCACTCTTTTTTTGACTTTTGTGGTCTTCCACCATTGACACAGACACTATAAAGTAAAGAACTTTTTAGTTTTTTTCCTACAGATTTGGCGGTTCTTCTAAGGACATCATTATAATTTTTCCAATTATCATACAAAAGTAGATGAGTGAGGCTGAGATACCCTCTTGCCTGCAATCCTACAAAATTCAAAAGAGAGGTCCACACGTTTTTTACTTTTGTGGAAAGATAATTTGTAATTTGTTAGTCATTTGATTAGTGCTATGTTCGGTTGGAAGGAAAGGAGGGGAATAGAAAAGATTAAAGTGGCGGAAAGGGAAAAAAGAAGGGAAAGAAAAATATCATGTCAGCTAAGTAGAAAAATAATTTCTAATATCACTGGCACCATTATTCTCCCAGTATCAAACAAAAGTAGATGATTGAGGTCCACACGTTTTTTACTTTTGTGGAAAGATAATTCGTAATTTATTAGTCATTTGATTAGTGCTATGTTAGGTTGGAAGGAAAGGAGGGGAATAGAAAAGATTAAAGTGGTGGAAAGGGAAAAAAGAAGGGAAAGAAAATATTTCTTTATATGCGTCTTGGACGTAGAGGGAAAGAAAAAAAAAATTTACTTTTATATCCTTATAAATTATAAGTTAATTATTAATTATAAAAGTAATTTCACAAATATTTAAAAATTTTCATGTGTATAATGTCAAATATATTAGCAACACAATGTGTTATACAATGTTCTATATGCTAGAGTGGATGTGGAAGGGAAAACATAGAATAGAAATAGCGAGAATATGAGACTTACGCGGTTCAGCCTTGTCTACCTATGCCCATGGAGGAAACCTTTAAGAGCCACATCTTTATTAAGTATAAGAGTGTAGCACAATAACTTGTGTTACAATCAACCTTAATATGAGTATATATAAGCAATTAAACCCTAGACTACTAGAGTACAAGTAGGAGTGGGCTTGGACTTATTACATTAGGCTAACTTGTGGATTTAGAGTTAAAGTAAGAATATAAAATTGGTGAGACTCATAAAAATCATTTATCTCCAAATTTGAAAGGTTTGATAATGGGTTTTTGCTAATTGAAGTGGTTTGTTTATGTTGCTTTGATATCTTTATTTGGTTGAGATATTTACTGACCCACACCGTTTTTTGTAATTTATAACTTGGTCTTTAGGTCAGTGGTTTAAATATGTTACATGGGGACATGATTAAGAGAAATTGTCGAATTTGATATTGTTTGGATACTAAAGCTAAGACTGAGTTAATTAAATAATTTTTTTTTCTAGGCATGTAGAAAGATCTGTAAGGGATAAGTTTAAATAAAAGATGGAGCTCTTCCATGTCACGTGCAATCACAAAACAGACCCATGCATTTATGTGGATTGGGTCACAATCATAATGCTATTGGAAGCGAAACTTTTGTAGCTGATTCAAATTTCAAAGATCCCAAGAGTAGGTATATATTTTATTTTGAATCCATAATGTTTGATGACATGCTTGTAAGAAAATTGAATAATTATATTTCTATCTTGATGACTTTATAATTGTTTTTCGTTTGTTCTATATTTTGTCTGGGATTAGAAACAATTAAATTTGGGAAACTTACAATTACAGACACAGAGCTTGCATTCATTGGGTTTCTTTATTGTTGTTCATGCCAATGTTGGTTGGATGATGTATCAGCCTTTAATTAACAATGGAGGAAACAAATTAACTTACCTATGGATAAGAAAGTGGCTTTTTTTTTTTTTAAAGGTGAATAATTTGTTTTTAACCATTAAATGTTAAGGATAATTTGAAAGCGGATTTTAAAAGGATCACCACAATCTGCACATATTATATATGTTTTGCTTAGTAAATATGTTAAGGGCCAAAATGGGCAAATGTTCTTTCCGCACAAAAAAAAAGCAGCATTCTGCCCCCTTTCTCAAACTAATTATGGAAATGCCTTTTTTGTAACTCAATTTTCTCAAAATCAAGTTTCAATGTAAAACTAGATTTGTAGAAAATCGAGTATGGGGTGATCAAACTAAAAAAAATATATATATTTGCATGGAACTCGAGTTTTTGGAGCTCGAGTTCCATAAAAAACGCCACTATAGGTACTAAAAATGCCACTATAGGCCTCCATGAAACGCAGCTAAAAGTAAAATTTTAAAAAAAAATTGCATGGAATTCGAGTTCGTAGAGCTCGAGTTCCATAAAAAACACCACTATAGGTATTTAAAACGCCACTATAAGGCTCCCTATGGAGTGATCAGATGTAAGAAAAAAACTTACATGTTAAAACGCCACTATAGGGCTTCCTATGGAGAGATCAGACTTAAGAAAAAAACTTGCATGTTAAAACGCCATTATAGGGCTCCCTATGGAGCGATCAGACTTAAGAAAAAGATTGGCATGTTTTAAAACGCCACTATAGGGCTTTAAAAATTGCATGGAACTCGAGTTCATGGAGCTCGAGTTCCAATTTTTTTTTTTTTTTCAGTTTGCTATAACTCGATTGTCTAAAAATCGAGTTTTAAATTGCATTCGATTTTGAGAAAATCGAGTTACAAAAGAGGGGCATCTCCCTAATTAGTTTTGGAAATGGAGCAGAATGCTGCTTTTTTTTGCACGAAAAGGGCATTTGCCCATTTTGGCCAGATGTTAAGACTTTTAACATGTAGACCAATGGAAGCAAATTATCTTAAGTCTTTGAAATGAGATGTACTTAGGGTTAATACTTATGTTCAAGTTTCTTTAGAAGCCTCTAAAGTGACACCACATATCATCTAATAATATTATTTTAAGCACAAAATAACTTCTTATATGGGAATATATAAGAGTTATGTCCTTCAACCTAAGAATACACGTGACAAATGCAAAGTGTGTGCATTAATGCTAAGGATGACCAAACCTAAGAGTGATATGGATATCATGATTGTATTTTACTTTGAAGCAGAAGCAGACGATATATTGTAGTGATTGTTATATTTAGTTTCACTAATATTTGTTATTAATGATTTCCTTTTTAGGCATAGTGGCTATAAAACGGCATTATCAAAACTTTTGGTTTGCTATTGCTTTAGAAGTGCAATTTGTGTAGGATAGTTAAGCTCCTTTGTTTGACTTGCTCTTCTTTTACGTTTAAAACAATACTATCAAATCTGTAATACAATATGCCTCTTTCTGCAGCTTTGCTTGTTGCAAAAGGATCATATATTAGTTCATGAAGTAAGCAAAAGTGTTTTTGGCTTTCAATCAATTTCTGATCTATCTACAGCAATTCAATATCTTAGATTTTGGCTTTAAAAACCAAGCTTTGCCAAGTGGCACATAGAATTGAAAGACTCTACATTCTTTTAACCAATAAGACGATCCTATTAAGTGCCACATTAATTTACTCTCTCTTCAACCTGTCTTTTAGCATTCTTGAACTATTACACAATCTCTTCTAAGCTCTTAACATTTGCTATTTCTGTCTCCACTCTTTCCCATACATTTGATCATTTTGTTATGAACTCATTTGTCCTAAACTATAGGTTTTGTCTTGGTTGATAATATTTAGGCTCTATAAAACCGTTTCTTTTGTTTATTTTTCCATAAGGATTATGCCAATAAGAACATATGGCTATATTTTCTAGGTGTTTGACAAAAGGCTTCCAATAAGTATTTTATTTTTTAATTAATTCTCATTTGATCCGTCTTCTTTTGTTTTTATACAAATAAAGCTCTTGTGATGGAGCTTAATGCTCTAAAAAATTGAAAGAAAAAAAATAAAAGAAAGATAATAAGAAAATTACTTTACTATTTTATCATTATAAATTATAAGTTAATAATTAATTATGAGAATATAAAGTAATTTCACAAAATATTTAAAAAATTTCAAGTGCATAAGGGTAATTTTGTGGATTTGAAAGGAAAGTAACAAAATATAAAATTGGTGTGCCCATAAAAACCATTTATCTTCACATTTTCTTTCTCTCATCCCTTTGCATATAACCAAACAAAGGAAAATGAATTTTTTTTTTTGACAAAGTTTAGCTACAAAATTGGAGGTGCATTTTGTCAAACCCACCATTGGATTACACTTCTTTCTTATATTTTCCATACTTTGCAAAATTTCTTGAAAATTAAATATAAATAGCTATGTCATCAATAATTTGTTTAAATTGCAAGTTTTTGTAGTCTAAAACTATGAATAAAATATAAGTTTATAAATGATATAAAAAATAATATCTGATTAACACATAATTTGACATGTATATTAAGAATATACAATTCAACAGTTAGATTTTGAAAATATGTAGTAATATTTATTTTATTGAGTAAGGTTGTAGCTTTAGGCTACAACCAATTTTGTAGTTAAATTTTGTTCATTTTTTTTTCTCCTCCTTTCTATCTCATTCCCTCTAACACATTGTGGCTACAACTTACTACTTTTTCTCAACCATTTATAACTGACCATGTTAGAATTATTGGGGGGGGGGGGGGGGGGGGGGGGAGAGAAATTATGACACAAAAATTGTGGCCCAAATTCTCACTTTCCTTGAGATTCATAAAATCAATTTTGCTAAAAAGGGAATGAGTGAAAAGTCGGCCAAAATGGGCAAATTCTCTTTTCGCGCAAAAAAAAAAAAAGCATTATGCCCCATTTTCCAAACTAATTAGGGAAATTCTCCTCTTTTGAAACTCGATTTTCTCAAAATCGAGTTAAGCTCTATAGCGACGTTTTGGAACTCGAGCTTCATGAAATCGAGTTATAGTAAAAAAAAAAAAAAAGAGAAAAACTTGCATGAAACTTGAGTTCATGGAGCTCGAGTTACAAAACACCGCTATAGGTCTTTAAAACGTCGCTATAGGGCTCCACAAATTTTTTTTTAACTCGATTTTGAGAAAATCGAGTTTCAAAATATGGACATTTACCTAATTAGTTTGGGAAATGGGGCATTTGCCCTTTCTTTTTGCGCAAAATGGGCATTTTCGCCGTGAAAAGTCTGATCAAAGATTTGGTCCCTATAGCGTATAGAGTTATTGTATATCAATATGTTAGCTAAGAAAAATTTCGTAGAAAAATAATTTCTAATATCACCGGCACCATTATTCTCCCAAGATCAAACAAAAGTGGATGGTGCCATGGATACCCTCTTTCACGCAATTCTACAGAGTTCAAAGAGAGGTCCACACGTTTTTTTACTTTTGTGGAAAAGTAGCTTTTCTCTAGTCTTCCAGCGTTGACACAGATACCATGAAGTAAAGAACTTTTTAGTTTTTTCCTACAGATTTTGTGGTTCTTCTAAGGACATCATTATAATTTTTCCAATTATCAAACAAAAGTAGATGAGTGAGGCTGGGATACCCATCTTGCCCGCAATCCTACAAAATTCAAAGAGAGGTCTACACGTTTTTTACTTTTGTGGAAAGGTAATTTATTATTTATTAGTCATTCATACTTTTGTGGAAGAGAGGTGCTACGTCCATAATATTTTTACAACATTTTCACAACAAATCATAGGTGGTTAGTTGTTACTAGTTCAAATTTGAACCTAACACTAAGATTACTTTTTTACCCCAACAATGACAACCTGTAACAACCTGTCACTTATGATTTGTTGTGAAAATGTTGTAAAAATGTTGTGGATATATCATTTCTTTCTGTGGAAAGATAATTTATAATTTATTAGTCATTCGAATAGTGCTATGTTAGGTTGGAAGGAAAGGAAGATAATAGAAAAGATTAAAGAGGTGGGAAGGGAAAAAAAGAAGGGAAAGAAAATATTTCTTTGGATGCATCTTGGACGTTGAGGGAAAGAAAAATGAAAGAAAGATAATAAAAATAAAAATAAAAAAACTATTTTACATTTATATCCTTATAATTTAATTATTAATTTTTTTTTTTGAGATAATAGAGACAGAAGACATAAGGGATGAGGAAGGAGGGAGTAAGAAGATAAGACTTACAACACTAGCACTTATCTCAAAAATAAATTAATTATTAATTATAGGAAAAATTACACTTTATCAACTTGTGATTTGCTCAAAAAACACTTTGCGTACCCGTGGTTTTAAAATTGACATTTTACCCACCTAAAATTAGCTCTGTTTGTCTCCCGTTACTCTCTATTGAAAACATGGGTAAATTTTGTATTTTTGTTACCTTTTATATCTCTTACCTCTCAAAACATAAAAAACTAAAAAATCAAGAGAAAAGAAAATCTAAAAGCTAGGTATTGTAAAAATTAAAACCAAACTTTTACGTCTTCTTTTGGTTAGGACATATGTCAGACTTAGAAACATATGTTATGTAAATTGGCTAATCCTTTGACAAAACACTTTACTTGTAATTTGGTAGATCTAAGATGGGTTTAGTACTTCAAGGAACGAGAGTTCAAGTCTAGTATTGAAGCTATGCAAATCTGTCCAAGAAACAAGTGAAAATATGTTGTTCATTAAAACTCGACAAATAAATATCTATTGAGATTTAATGCTTATGCTCGATAGAAACAGGTATCTATCGAGAATTACAAAATTCAAATTTTCAGATCTGTTTTCACGCATATCCAAGTGTATTTGTGTATGGTTTTTTTTTCTCACAACCCTAGACATATATATGGATTATTTTAAGGGCCGTCTCATATGATGCAAAGTGAATTTTACAAGCATATTGTGATTGGAGACAATTTGTCCTAATTCATCTTTCTCTTGTAGAAGCTACTGCGTCTTTGCGCTAAGGGTTTTGTAACCAAGGAGCTTCTTGGTCTTCATCGTTTGGATGAACTGAAGAACTTTGCATCCAATATCTTTCTCAAGTTGGTTTGGATTCGTGCATCAATTGGTTAGTCACATATTGAAATCTGTGCATCAATTGGTTAGTCATGTACTTGGCGTCATACATTGAAAGGAGAGATTGTCACTACATTATAAGTCTAATTGTGTATTAGGGTAAGGGTTCAACTGTAGGTTGGTATTAGGTACTGTAATTCCTTTTACTTGTAATCGCTTATTTTGATAATAGTGGATTCTTGGGAGTGGTGACATTAAATTCAACTAGTGGGATTTTGCCTCGGTGATTTCCCCCATTCGTAAACAAATCACCCGTATCAAATTTAATTTCCAGTGCATTTAATTTAATTGGTGATTTGTTTGTGCTACCACGCTTATTGCATATAATTGAACCTAATTAATCCACTTAGCTAATTAATTGATTAAGTTACCGAAAGGGATCAATACATTCTTGGCCTATTACTTTCAATATAAATAAAAGAACAAAATTAAAAACTTGCTAAAAAGTTGAATCATACATAAATCCTTAATACAAATTGAATAATCAATTCTAACGGTGTACGAAAGTTAAATCATGGCTATGTTAGTTTTGCCGAAAGAACCAATTCTATAATCATGAGAGTCGTCCACCTTCACAATTCCGTCGCTGCCATCCACACCAATCAACTTCCCAGTGGTACCACATTGCACACCAGCCATAATTTTGACCTTGTCAATTTTACTCGGTGCCATTTCATCCATTTCATCAGGATAGAGCTGTCATGGTTTTACCATAATCGCCAAGAACAATCCTACAAGAGCCATCCATAAGCACCTCTCGAACAATTCCTACAACAGATTCTTCCTCTCCCAACCCACGTACATTTACCACTATGTTTGGCATGAAATATGGTCCTTCATTAATTGTCACCACCTATAACAAGAGACATTGTTACACTGACTTCTAATTTTTACAAAATCTAGTTTTTAGATCTTGCTTTACCTTGATTTTTTAGTTTTTTATGTTTTGAGAGGAAAGAGACATAAAAGGGTAACAAAAATACAAATTTACCCATGTTTTTAATAGAGGTGGGTAACGAGAGACAAATGGAGCTAATCTTAAATAGGTAAAGTATCAATTTTTAAACCACAAATAGGTAAAATGTTCTTTAGGCAAACCATATGTGGGCAAAGTGTAATTTCCCTTGAATTATAAAAGTAATTTCACAAATATTTAAAAATTTTCATGTGTATAAAAATATTTTTGTGGATTTGGAGTCAAAAGTAAAAATATAAAATTGGTGAGACTCACAAATTAATACCATTTATCTCCATATTTAATTTTTGGGTAACTAACAAAATTGGTCTCTATTCTTTATATTATATTTCAATTTGGTCTCTAACCTTTCAATTGTGTCAATTTGGTCCTTAACATTTTCAGTGTCATGTCAATTTAGTCCCTACCGTTATCTCTTAGATAGAAAAAGCTGATGTGTCAAACAAAATAATAAAAAAATTATTTTTCATACCACATCATCTGCCAACTGTACCCACCACATCAAGAAAACAAATGTACACATTAGATAAGTTTGGATAAACTAATAGGTTCTAAAATCGCTAAGTATCCCACCTCTTCTCCCTCGTTTGTCAATATTACATCTATTTTTCCTCATCTCCATCCCTAAAATCCCTGCAGTTGCAGGTAGGAGAGTTATTGACATTGGGACCGGAAACTCAATCTTGTTTGCTCCTCAATTTCCCACAGATTATGCTGTTTGGTTGGACGAAATAAAGCCATTATCCTATTTTAAGGAAAGGTAGATGGTTAGCATGGTGTACTACATTTACATCAACGATATCACAGGGGTTTTCCATGGCCAATTCCAAGACTTTTTTACAACTAAATATCAATTAAAAACTAAAAGGTAAATAAATTTAATTTGGGTTTCAGACCCATAAACTCAACCACTAATTTTTTTTAGATAGCCTCTGAAAATTTAATTCTAAATTTTAAAGGTAACAAACGAACAACGACAACCAAAAAAGTGAGAGAAAGAAAAGTCTTCCAATCTTCCACGAACAAAATTAGATCTGCGACCCATTGCCAACAATTTTGAAGATTCAACATTGCCACCACCGTGAGGAAGAGTTGAGGAAGAGAAGTTTTCTTTGACCTCATGTTTTTTGAGGATTTGGACAACAATTCATGGTGAAGCGGGTGTGTTTATTATTTTGCAGTTTGAACTATGCAATGCCATTCTTAATTTTTTGAGTTTTTCTTTTTATTTTTCATTTTTAAAATGTAATCTAATGTGGCAGTATATGTGGCATCTAGTTGTCATAAATATTAATATTTAAATATCATCGTTTGACGCATTAGTTTTTTCCGTTCAAGAATAATGACAGGGACTAAATTTACACGACACTGAAATGATTAGAGACCAAATTGACATAATTGAAAAATTAGAAATCAAATTGAAATATAATGTAAAGGAAAAGGACCAATTTTGTAATTTATCCTAAATTTTTTTTCTCATTTTGTTACCTATGTTGGGTTATAACCAAGGGTCAGGCTCTCTTCAGACCTTTTAAAATCCTCTCATTCACTTTATCTTTAGCCAAATGATATGTAGCAAATTGAAAATCCAAGGGTTAAAAAATGAAAAAGTTTAGTTACAAAATTTGTTGTAATCTTTGTCTATAACCTTACTCAATATTTTTTTTATGAAGGTGAATTTTGACAAACTTACCATTGAATTACATCTTTTTCTTCTTTTATCCTTCATGCTTGCAAAATTTCTAGAAAATTAAAGATCAATAGCTATGTCATCAATAAATTATTTAAATTGCAAGTTTTGGTAATTTAAAATTATGCATAAAACATCAGCTTATAAATTATATAATAAATAATATCCGATTAATACAAAATTTGGAATGTGTATTAAAAGCGTAAAGAACATGCAATTCAACGGTTAGATTTTTAAAATATATAATAATGTTTATTTTATTGAATAAAGTTGTAGTTTTATGTTACAATCAATTTTGTAACTAAATTTTGTCCATTAAAAAAAGTCCACATATTCTTGGTAGAATTTGTCTTTCTTTTTTCTTTTTTTCTTCAAAGTCTTTGCCTCATAATAAATTAATTAATTATACATAGAAACTCTAGATTGTTAATTAAGGGTTTGACTTACCTCTAGTATGTTTTTAAAAGAACTCTCTCATTTTGTTTTAATGAGAGACTGCCACATTACCGACTAACTAAATAAAAGGTGGGGATTTAAATCCACTACTACTTGTCATTATATATTTTAAAATTTAAACACAATGACATGTTCAGTATAAAAAGTGCCGATTTAACTTACCTCCAGTACTTTTTTAACTGGAATCTCCTTTTGTTTTAATAAGAAACCGTCATATCACCCACTAACTAAACAAAATGTAGAAATTAAAATCCATCACCACTTCTTATTGTGTATTTAAAATAAAATGAGACCTCGATTAATAGAATACTGGAAGTAAGCCAAACCTATTAATTAATTAATTAATTAATTAATTAACAATCATTTCTCATACTTTTATAGATTCGGTATTTCTCTAAGCCTTGTAAAGCAATCATAAACCAACAAAACCCTCTGATGAGAAGCTTTTATAATTTATGGTTGCGGCCGTAGTTTAACAACCCATTAAAGGCGGTGTTGCTCATATTTATAATTTAATAAAGATTCAGTGTTTATATAAGTCTTTGCCTCAGGACTGATCGTCCAGTCGAAGTTGTTGAGAATTGCGAAACTGCCATAGCAAATGCTCTGTGCGTAATGAAAGATAGAAAACTGTGATGAGATAAAGCGACTTGCAGACTCATTGCTGACGTGTTCTCTAGCAAGCTCTGATCTGGATGCCTTAGATGCTCCAGTCATGAAGTTGGAGAAAAAGTAAAAGAGTTAAGAGAAAGAAGACACAAATTGAGGGACTAGGACTCCCAAAGAGAAGTAAAAAGTGGAAGTTAAAAAGAGTGAAAAGTAAAAAAAAAAATATTGTGAGAGGAATAGGTCCCAAATTGAGATAGATGGCGTGGGCCTTTTTTTTAAAACCATTGGATTGTTAGTTTGCCACGTGTCATTCATCAGGCTAAAAATGTGAGAGAACTAAAGGGTTTTAAATGGGAGGGGAGTCGCATCCTAAAACTAAATAAAGGAAGTGGACCTCCCTCTGTGCCCGTTCGTTTGCACTTTTAGAAGGCAAAAAACGCGTTTTGAAACCCAAAAAATTATATGAGCATTTGGTTAAATTTTAAAAGCAGCTTTAGCTAAAAGCTGCGTTTTGAAATTGTGAAGGAAGGGGACTTTAGCAGAAAGCAGCTCTTCGGAGCTTTTTGATAAAGCTAATGCGCATTTTATCAATATTACTGTTCGAGGCAGTGTTAAATTACCAAATTGCCCATAGTGCTGCTACAAAGGTCCTCTTTGTGCTGCTCTGCTACAGAACAAACACAATGGCTACAATCACAACAATCTTCCTCTCAAACATCTCTAAACTCAAGCATATAATTAGATTATCAGAATACAAACTCAAAAACACAATTTTAATATTAATCAAATCATAACAATAAAAAAATAAAATAAAAAAAGACAGAAGACAGAAGCCATCTGACCCATCTGGACTACGTTGGGGACGAAGATGAGTGACGGCACGAAGATGAGAGCTCCCTGGAATTTTCTTGAATGAGGGACAAAAGGAAAATTTTCTTATTGCTGAGAGAGCTAGTGAATATTCTGGAATCAAGTAAAAAAAAAAAGAAAAAAAAGACGAGCTGGAGAAAAAAAGAGAGAACGAGAGCTCCCAGGAATGTTCTTGAATGAGGGAGAAAAGGAAAATAAAAGAAGGGGGGGATAGAGATAGTAAATGGCAGGGAAGAAGTGCAAACGAATTGCTAAGAAAAAAAAAAAAAAAGGAGAGCGAATACTAGAACGTTAGGAATGGCAGGGAAAAACAAGGAAAAAATAAGGAAAAAGAAGAAAATAGTAAGGGTATGGGTGAGGAGGAGAGAAAAAGAGGGGGAAAAAAAAGAAAGAAAAAGAAAGATTGTCGTGTGTGGAAGATAAAAAAAGAAGGAAATTTATCACAATATTTTTATACTTTTACAGTAAATTTTAAGTGGTAGGTTATTATTAGCTAATATTGTTGAGAAAAAAATAATTTTTTTAGAAAGAGAAAAAAATAATTTTAATAGTACGTTAAAATTAAAATCAGTATCAATTTTTATCACAATACTTTTACAATAAATCTTAAATGGTAGATTATTATTAGCTAATATTGGTGAGAAAAAATAATTATTTTAGAAAAAAAAAATTAATATATAGTACGTTCAAATTAAAATCAGTATCAATTTTTATCACAATATTTTCACAATACTTTCACAATAAATCTTAAGTTGTAGGTTATTATTAGATAATATTGGTGAGAAAAAAATAATTCTTTTAGAAAGAGAAAAAATAATTGTAATAGTACGTTCAAATTAAAATTAGTATCAATTATCATAATATTTTCACAATACTTTCACAATAAATCTTAAGTGGTAGGTTATTATTAGCTAATATTGGTGAGAAAAAGAATAATTTTTTTAGAAAGAGAAAATTTGATTTAAGTATGATAAAGTAGTTGATTTAAGTATGAAACAAACTCATTTATATTTACATTATTCTTTTTGGTAATTTACCATTCAAACCACCACTTTTATAAGTGCTAGCCAAACACTCAGCTTTTTCAAAAACATTTTTTACCAGCTTTTACCAAACACTCCGTTTTTTCAAAAAACACTTTTTCATACTACACTTTTTAAAAACTCTAGTTCTAAAAAGTTGAACCAAACTCACCTTCTATCTCACTCCCTCTAACACGTTGTGGCTGCAACTTAGTACTTTTTCTCAACCAAATATAATTGACCACGTTAGAATTATAGGGGAAAAAAACTTCATGACACAAAAATTGTGGCCCAAATTTTCTCTCCTAGAGATTCACAAAATCAATCTTGCTAAAAAGTGAATGAGTGATAACTCTGATCAAAGATTCGGTCCCTCTAGATTTATTGTATTTCAATATGTTAGCTAAAAAGCAAAAAGAATTAAACTTTGATATTTTATTTTTTTTTCACGTGGATAAAATTTTACAGAAAATCTTAATACATACTTCACGTACGTCACCTTTTGAAATCGTGTTTTTAAAATATGTATTTAATTAAAATTGTGATAAAACATGATTTTAATTAAATTATACCTTTTAAGTTTTTAACCATGTAGTATAATAGGTATGCTGAGTGTGTATTGTTATTCAAATTTTTATGCTTCCTCATTACATGGAAACAGGTAAGTCCATTTCCTTTCATATATGCATGCAACGTATGAGATGCAATGTTAAAGCTTCGATCTATTTTTGTTTTGGAAAAAACTATTGATTGAGAATGCATTTCATCCCCAATCAACGCAATCAAAATACTGGACAACAAAAATAGATCCTATTGTCGAAGTTTTTTAATAACACACGTACCACTTCCATCGTGCTGTGACATCCATAGCCACGAAAATCTTGGCCTTTCTCTCATCTTCTAAAAGTTCACAAGCCTCCGAGAAGAGCTCATCATCTATATCTTTGAAGTGCTGCAACTATACATTCTATTGAACCATGTAGTAGTCTTTGTCCTCACTCAGTAGAGTCAGTACCCAAATACTACGTACGTTTTTACTATACATGGTTTCCCCTGGCTCAACCGCCTCTTGTATCTCTTTTTTGATTTCCGCTTTCTTCTTTGATGAGATATTTCGAACTCTTTAGCTGAAGATTGCATATCTCCAATTTTTTATATCATCAATCCCCAACAATATATCACAAACTGGGTGTTATTATTATCAAACTACATGTCGCACTCATTACTTCCTATATGATGTGTGTCGTTTACATAAAAGTCAGCATTTGTTTCGCATACTACGGCCTTGTTTGGTGAACAAATTCTAACACACATTTTCACATTTTAAACAACCTTACACACATTTCAATACACTTTTTCACCTACACGTATATCAAAAACACCCAAACAACATTACTCAAACTCCTCTACTAAACAGGCTCTACAAGTCCATGAATATATATATTTATGGTTTGGTTAAGTTTGACACGTGTAACATTTATATTGGATATTAGTAGAGTTAGTTAGAAACTAGTTTCTGTTTCATAATTCAATTATTACTGTTCACTAGCTGCGAACCTGCGCGTTGCGCATGATAATTATTTTTATGGTGGTTTTATTAAATTTTTTTTATACAATTTAAACTAATTTAATAAAGAGTAATGTATTTTGAAATTATATTTTTATTTATTATAAGAATAATCATAAATCATAAATATAATCATTTTTGTCATACTAAAATTTTAAAAAAATACAATTTTTCCCAGAAATTCAAAAGGCAAGGTAACAAAAATATTTATTTTTTAATAAAAGTTATTTATAACATTTTGTGATTCATTAAAAAGAATATAAAATTTGGAATTTATTCTTTTAGTTTTAAACAAACTTTCTCAAACTTATTTTTCCTGCCTACAATCCAAAACACTGAAAAAAGTAACTAAAAAAATTAAGAAAACTTAACTATGATTAATTAGACCAATTAGGAAAACAATTTGTTGTTTATAATCTACTAAGGTTATTTTCTTTGCAAAAATTGTAATTTCGTCCACCCAAAACATATTATCAAATAAACAATTATTAGTAAAATCTAAGAATTAAATTTCTATATATGCATTGTCATAAAATAATAATAATAATAATAAAAGTAAAATTGTGAAAAATAAAATTTGTTTCTCATCCAATAATTTTTGTTTAGCTAACCTTTGCTTTTCTCTAAATAAATGGCATTATAGAGTACTTTGTCCACCACAAATGATTAAAAAATTAAAAAAATGATTAAAGTCTCATAGTTTAATATCTAAATTGAGCACTATAAAAATCATGCTATCAAATTACAATAACTACCAAATTAAATTATCCAAATCATGCTATGTAGTAGAATAATATTATATTTTTATATGCTATATTTAATCCTTTATAATGCAATATAATAACATTAAACAATCAAAGAGAGAGAAAAAAAAAAAACGAAATCGCATTAACCTAAAGTAGATTAAAGAATATAAAAAATTATCAACCTAAAGCGAAGCTACAAGAAAAATAAAAAATAAAAATCCATCCAAAATTTGTGTGTGTGTGTGTGAGAGAGAGAGTGAGAGAGAGAGAAAAAAAAAAAAAAACCTTTTTTTTGTAAAGGAAAACTATGCATAGAATGAGAGAGATAGTGACAAATTTATAGTAAGAGTGTGTGAATAAGAAAAGACAAAAATAGAGGAAAATGAAGGGAAAGATGAAAAATGATATTAATGTAGAGGGTAGTAGGGAGATGAAAAGCTGAGGGAAGGAGAAAGGTTGGAGAAGTGTAAATATGAAATAAAAAAAATTATAAGAAAATGGAAAGAAAAAAAGATAATGACGTGGATGCTGAAATGGCTCAATATGAGCGCAACAATATTAAACGCTGTGCTTTATCTTTTAATAATATATAGATGTGTGTGTGTGTGTGTGTGTGAGAGAGAGAGAGAGAGAGAGAGAGAACTTTTTTTTATAAGAGAAAACTATGCATAGAATGAAAGAGATAGTGACAAATTTATAATAAGAGGGTGTGAATAAAAAGAGACAAAAATAGAGAAAGATGAAGGGAAAGATGAAAAATGATATTAATGTAGAGGGTAGCGGGGAGATGAAAAGATGAGGGAGGGAGAAAGGTTGGAGAAGTGTAAAATATGAAATAAAAAAAATTATAAGAAAATGGAAAGAAAAAAGATAATGGCATGGACATTGATGTGGCTCAACTGGAGCACAACAATATTAAACGCTACACTTCAGCTTTTAGTAATATATAGATTCTGATACAATTATTAAGAATACTTTGTTCACCACAAATGATTAAAAAATAAACAAAAATGATTAAAGTCTCATAGTTTAACATCTAAATTGAGCACTATAAAAATCATGCTATCAAATTACGATAACTACCAAATTAAATTATCCAAATCATGCTATGTAGTGGAATAATATTATATTTTTATATGCTATATTTAATCCTTTATAACGCAATAGGATAACATTTGACAATCAAAGAGAGAAAAGAAAAACACAACAATTAAAAAAAAACAAAACTGAATCGCATTAACCTAAAGTAGATTAAAGAATATAAAAAATTGTCAACCTAAAGCAAAGATGCAAGAAAAATAAAAAATAAAAATCCACTCAAAATTTGTGTGTGTGTGTGAGAGAGAGAGAGAGAGAGAACCTTTTTTTTTGTAAGGGAAAACTATGCATAGAATAAAAGAAATAGTGACAAATTTATAGTAAGAGAATGTAGATAAGAAGAGACAAAAATAGAGGAAGATGAAAGAAAAGATGAAGAATGATATTAATGTAGAGGGTAGTGGGGAGATGAGAATGTGAGGGAAGAAGAAAGATTGGAGAAGTAATGAGAAGATGAAAATGTAAGGGAGGGAGAAAGGTTGGAGAAGTGTAAATATGAAATAAAAAAATTTAAAAAAATTATAAGAAAATGGAAAGAAAAAAGATAATGGCATGGACATTGATGTGGCTCAACTGGAGCGCAACAATATTAAACGCTACACTTCAGCTTTTAGTAATATATAGATTCTGATACAATTATTAAGAATACTTTGTTCACCACAAATGATTAAAAAATAAACAAAAATGATTAAAGTCTCATAGTTTAACATCTAAATTGAGCACTATAAAAATCATGCTATCAAATTACGATAACTACCAAATTAAATTATCCAAATCATGCTATGTAGTGGAATAATATTATATTTTTATATGCTATATTTAATCCTTTATAACGCAATAGGATAACATTTAACAATCAAAGAGAGAAAAGAAAAACACAACAATTAAAAAAAAAAACAAAACTGAATCGCATTAACCTAAAGTAGATTAAAGAATATAAAAAATTATCTACCTAAAGCGAAGATGCAAGAAAAATAAAAAATAAAAATCCACTCAAAATTTGTGTGTGTGTAAGAGAGAGAGAGAGAGAGAGAGAGAGAGAGAGAGAGAGAGAACCTTTTTTTTGTAAGGGAAAACTATGCATAGAATAAAAGAAATAGTGACAAATTTATAGTAAGAGAATGTAGATAAGAAGAGACAAAAATAGAGGAAGATGAAGGAAAAGATGAAGAATGATATTAATGTAGAGGGTAGTGGGGAGATGAGAATGTGAGAGAAGAAGAAAGATTGGAGAAGTAGTGAGAAGATGAAAATGTAAGGGAGGGAGAAAGGTTGGAGAAGTGTAAATATGAAATAAAAAAATTTTAAAAAATTATAAGAAAATGGAAAGAAAAAAGATAATGATGTGAACGTTGAAGTGGCTCAACGTGAGCATAACAACATTAAACACTACACTTCAGTTTTTACTAATATATAGATATAAATTATGCAACGACATTCATTCAGTTTTTAGTAATATATAGATATAAATTATTCAACGACATTCATTGATGGTATCGGAGACTCAAAGTTAGAGAACTGTTGGCACTGATCTCTATGTATCCCTAGTTCCCTCTCATAATGAGAACAAAGCCATAACTTTCACACTCATTTTATTTCATTTACTTCAATTTAGGTTGAAACTCATAAAATAAAATAAAATGAAATAAACACCTTCAATTTCACTCTTATCCCAACTCGTATCACTCGGTTTTTCAGACAATTTTGGGTCTTATTTCCGCACTTTCTTAATTTGGGCTTTCTCCAACACTTTTATTTTCATTTTGTAACTTTCACTTTCCCTTTAAAAAAAAAAAAAAATTATTTAGAAACTTCACTTTCCCATTAGTATAGGACAATTACAATGTTTCTACGATATTTTTAAAGTTAATAATGCCCCACATAAATTTAGAAAAAGTTAAAAAGGCCCCCTTTAATTTTTTGTAATAAGCACTTTCTCTCTCATTATGGTATACAATGGAGCACGATAATACACCCTGTTTACCACTTTTGCATGAATTTTGATGCTTCCAAATGGTAAATTTGAATGAAGGAGAGACTAGTACTTAAGCATTCCCTCAGAGTTAGGGGCTCATTTACTTGATAGAATCCTAGATTAACTAAGCTGCTCCCTGCTCTTGCTCTTGCCTAATTTCTCTCCCTAGGGGCAAGAGAATTGAGTTGATAAAGCTTAACTATTAAGGTAAATCCAAATCTACCTTTGAATGAGTAGTCTGATAGAAAATGACATGCAATTATACTTTGATAATTTTACAATTTGTAATTATAGGGTGTTCTAAAAAGGGAGAAAAGGTAGCTTTTTACAACGTTAGAAGGGAGAAAAGGTAACTTTCTCGGTTTGAAGTTTATAAGCATAAGCCCAAACCCATTGAAAAAAAAAAAAAAAACTTTATTTGGAAATGATAGACAATTTTTTTTCAATAGTTGTGCACACCCTAATAGGCCTCTCTAATCTTTAATATTGAGGTTGCTAAGATTGAGTTGTTTCGAAAAACACTTGAGTACCTGCAAAGGAAACTTTTAGAGAGTATTAGGACAGATTGCATAGAGCTCAAGTAAATCACCCTTTGGAAACTAAATTAGAAAGTAAGGCCATATTGCCTTCTGGAGTTATACCAACTAATAAGCTTTCCAACTCCTCACCACTCACGTATGTTTTGAGTCATTTGACTACACATGGCTTCTCCTCAAATACTTGTATGTCTTCCTTGATTTTTCTCTGAACTTTGTGAGAACAGACTGGATTATGAAGTTGCGGGTTTTTGTTGTTCCTCTGATAATATTTTCAAACTCCCCAGAATTCCAGATGGATGTTGCATATCCCAAAATATAATTAATCCACATCCAAAGGACATGATTGTTGATCTCGAATTTTATGTCCAAACAACTTGACCTACAATTTCAACTTTCAAAGTTCAACAATAAATTTGATTATGTTGTGCACCCTTTGTTACCCACAAACATCCAGTTTAATTCATGAAGTGAAAGAAAGACAAGTGTGAGTGGGTGTGCGTGCCATATATGCTGTGGGGTACTCTTCAGTGATAATCAGAGGCAATGAAATAGGAAAACCCTTACTAATGAGAAAGAATGGTACCTCAATATAGGTTTCCCAAAGATCATCATCTTTTGTCACTGTTTGGAAAATATCATCCCAGCAAAAACAATTATTTGAGGAGATCCTTGATGTTTGTATACTTTTCATTAAGCTTATATGCTGACCTTCAAGTACATCATTGCCACCAAGAAGTTCAAATTTTTAACTGAATTATGCAATCATCAAGGTCAAAGCTTGCACATTGTACGAAGGACCAATTTCTTCTTTCTGCGAAATTGCTCTAACATAAATTAATAAATACAGACCATGAGAATTACTATTAGCAAAGGATTGGTCATCCTCTTCACCTACAACTTTAAAATAACTCATTATGAGAGCATTAATTTTTTTTTGAACGTGAAGATAGAATTTTATTCAATATATTAGTATATGTATTACATAACCCTCCACCAGAGTAGATTAGTGGGAGGTAACGTGGGATCCGAATCCTCTTCATTTCTAATGAAATGGAGAGTGTCCAGTTAATGGCTGAGATTGATTTAAAATAAATTCATGACCTAAAATTTGTCACGTCATTTAAAAGCACTAACAGAAACTTAATTGAGTAAAAGGCACGTTAGTTTCAAAGTCGAGGTTTTCTTCTCTAACTCTCTCCGTTTCTCTCTGCCTCCCATCAAACCTAGCGAATGGTCATTGGTCCTCGTCTGAGCTGACCTACCCGACACCACAGAAAACCCCAACATCTCCTCCTCACCACCAAGTTCCTCAACCGAAATCTGAGTATCGGTCCTCACAACATGAACCGGAGGAGGATCCTCTACAACCGAAACCATAGTGGGCATTCTAGGAAAAGTTCGACCAATTAAATAGCCATCCCAAGAAGCTCTTGGCTCATCAAAAGACATTCGAGGATCATCGAAAGACATTCGACCAGCTTCGAACGACATCCGATTCGCGTCGAGTGAGAATCTCAAGTCTGTGTCGCAGGATCGGCGCCCGTAGCCGTAATCGGCGATTTCCGACTGGGTTTCCCGAAACTGCCTTCCGATCGGCTTCTCCAGTTCTCCATACTCACACAATGTTGTGCATCAACTGTATTTCAGCCATCCACCTCTGTTTCTTGGGGAAATTTTGATATCAAATTTATGTATTTTTCTTCCTTTTCTCTTCTTGTTGTCTTTGCCAAGATCATCCCTTTCTTTCATTTATAGCACGAAATATTATGCTTTTTTTTAGTTGAATTTTTTTGTTATAGATTTTGGGTAACTGTTGTTGGTGTATGAGTCTCTTTCTGTTTTTTTTTTTTCTTTAATTTTTATTTTTGTTTACCGAACCCTTGGAAAAGAAGATTTTATGATTGTTTCAATCAACTAAATTGGAACTTACTCTTAGTTAATGCCAAAACCTAGAGACCCATCACACTCCAACTATAAGCAAGTCACTTATTCAATCACAGGCATGCGGGTCATACCCATAAACCCCAAATTTCAAATCAAAGAAAAATTATCTAGCTTTACACCCAACCAGAAAACACAATTATCAAACCGATCAAAAGTGAAAGAAAATAAGACCCAAGGGAAAAAAAGAGAGACACTGAGATGAGAGAGACTCATACACCTACTACAGTTACCACAGATCTAAAGCAAGGAAAGGAAAATTTTTCAATCAAAGAAAGGTATAATCTTTAGTGCTATAAATGAAAGAAAAAGATGCTCTTTGACAAAGAAAACAAGAAAATAAAGAGCAAAACCATATATCAAATATTAAAATTTGAACTACGATTTTTTTTTTGGGTGGGGTTTAGAAAGCTGATATCAAATCTTCAGGGTGATTCCGGTCATAAGAACTGTCAGTCGCGGTGCAGGGAGAAGTCGGCCATGGCTGGGCTTTGTTGGGAATGAGAAAGAAGAAAGAAACTGAGATAAGATGAGAGAGCCCCCAAAGAGTCAAATGAAATAACGCGTTTGTTTTCCTTGGCTCCGTTAAGTCTCCTTGAAATGTTAGGTTGATGTCTTTAAATGATGTGGTATATTCCAGGACATTGATTGATTTTAGCTAAATCTCAGCACTTAACTGGACACTCTCCATTTCAAAGAGAAATGGAGAGGATCCGGATCCAGTAACGTGGGCCTATGCATGCATCTGCATGTCTCCCTACTAGACAATACAAGACATGATCACGTGCACACCCCAACAACACTTAAGGCTCACAACACCAAACACGAACTACATGACCATGAGAGCATTAATTTTAAACGTAAAGGGAACCAATGAAAAAATGAACCCTTATTTCATTTCATATTGTTTAACAAAATCAATAATCTAAAATATTACCAGAAATTGGGAGATTTCACTACTTTTACATGACACTTTCGATCAAGAAAATCTTATGTAGTCATTGCCGCATAGTGAAGTTAACTTATCACAACACTACATTTTTTTTTTTTTTTTTTTTTTTACACTAACCAGAGTAGAAAATGGACAACTAATGCACTTGTATTTTAAACATGCAAGTGTAGTTTTCACGTGGTCTTTATCTATAAATCTGCAGGTGGTCATAAATTATCCACAGTCCTAGTTTAATTACACCAGTCCTGTCTACATATATGTAGTATTGTGAGTGGGAGAGAGAGAGAGAGCATTACTCCCAGCTCATAGTCCTCCATGTCTTGAGAGTGACTTTTGTAATTGCTCATTGACTACTGTCCAGAGTGACTTTAGTTGACAAAATGCTTGTAATCAATGCAATCTGAACAAGCACACATATATTTAGACACATTAAACGCTTTCACCAAATTGCACATTGATTACGGTCCAAATAATTAACTATTTTAGTGGAGTGGAAGGCCTGACAAAAGAAACTCACACAAACACCATTACGGCCGATATCTTGGTTATACCCTCCATCAGAAGTTGGATTTCCATAAATCAAGCACAAATAAACTTTAGACTGAAAATTGTGGGTTCTACAACATCAGATTTTGGATGACAAAAACTGAGATAATGCAACTGAGATTTTAACTTTCTAGGTAGCATACTTATGCTTTCATTTTACATTGCAATATCATGGAAGTTTGTGTGTTAAGAGTTCAACCTTATATTCACGTGTTGAGAATAGTAAGTAGTAAATAGCTAACTTCTTATCAGTACTATTTTTTTTTTTTTTAGAAACTTCTTATCAGTACTTTATTAGTCAATCGAAGGTGAGTTTTTTTCTTTTTTTTGAACTAGAAAATTTTATTAAAAAACAGGGAAAATTACAAAGGAGAAAACAAAAGAGCCTCCTCCTTGAGAACATCGCTCAGACAAGGGGGAGGGGGCAATTGAAGGTGAGTTGTAACAATTTTTTTTTTTTTTTAATTTTTAGATAGTTACAATAATCGAACTCTAGGCTCCTAAGTACTTTGTGCATAGAGAAGTGTCAATTAAGTTATAAGGCTCTTGATAAGTGAGTTGTAATGTCTATTGAAGGTGAGCATGCATTTACCCATAAGAAAACAACTTATTTTTTAGTAAACCGTAGAACCCAACTTTTTTTTTTTTTTAAGAAGGACCATAGAACCCAACTTATACGATGGCGAGAGTAATCGGTATTGTTAGGGAGGGGTAAAATTAACCACAAACCTAACCAAATCAATCAAAAAAAGAAAAAAAAGTAATCTATGCTTCATTTATTCTGTTATTTAATTGGCATTAATCAAATTCTTGTCATATTTGACTATAAGAATTTTTTTAATAAAATTTGTTATAACTTTGGTACAAATTTTATACTTAAAAAAATTACAAATTACTATGATTATAAATATAATTAGTATTTTATTTCAACAAAATAATATATGAATGTTTGAACTATTTTTCATTATCAGTAACAGATTTATGTATTAAAATTTCTAATATTACTAGCACCATTTTTCGCTCAAGATCAAACAAAAGTGGATGGTGCCAAGTGCCAAGGATACCCTCTTTCACGCAATCCTACAAAGTTCAAAGAGAGTCCCACATGTTTTTGACTTTTGTGAAACAGAAGGAAAAAAAAAAAATTTATTCGTGTGATTAGACGTAGAGGGAAAGAAAAATGTAAGAAAGATAATGTAAGGTCATAATTTGCACTCAAACCCAACCGTATGGAGGATGCAGGCCCAAAAAGCCTTATTCAATGAAATTTGTAGAATGTGGGCTTGAAACCTAGGTTCTATGGATATTGAATAACAAAAATGATGGGCTAAATCCCCAATTTATGTGCGACGAACTGCTTATATGACAAATACTCTCCTCGAACGTAAGTCGAGGATGACTTGTATTGTTTTTCCTTCTTTTAAAAATAGATTGCAATTAAAGGTGGTGTGTACAGTATTTTCTTTTCTTTTTTTTCTCGATCCCCCTGCTCTAATGCCTTTCTCTTCCTTTTATATTATCCTTCTTCTTCCCTCCATCTTCCACATATAGCTCAGATCACCAATCTAAATACTTGTCCCATCTACCACCTTCTTGAAGTCTTCAAACAATAACTGTAAGGCTGATCACTACTGTTCAGATGTCATTTCCCCATTAATGTAGACAAAGAGGTAGGTGCAGAGTCTTTAATGTGGTAGTAGCAGCTTCCTCTAAGATATTTCTTATTCACTCCTCTCTGTGTTCATGTGGAACACATCCTCATCCACCAGACCTCCTAGAATTTCCTTATCAAAATCAGGGAGTATAGTATAACCTTCACTTCATATAGCCGAGGAGATCTCCCTCCTCGGACTATTTCCACCAACCTCCTTCGCAATAGTTTGCTTGTGGGCTTTTAAATTCTGTATAGTTATTACAACTAAACCTTCCTCGAACAAGCTAATACCCTCAGATCAAGCCCAAGGCCCAAGAACATATTCTGACCCTTCTACCCCCACAATAGCCCCTCAAAAATTCATTTTTCTCCCATCCGAAGAGAAAAAATGAAGTTTTGACTCAACATCACAACCTTCGCACACTTCTCAAACCGTTACACATGAGAATGTCATTCCATTCCTTTTGAAACTGCCCCTGACGCCTCAAAATTCATAACGCCCCCATTAATTGCTCCAAGTAACGCCCTGTCCACCACGTCCAACGGTGAGATGTATATCCAACGGTTCGGGTTTTTCTTCAAAATTTGAGCGGGATAACTTCCATTCAATGCCGCCTCCCATATATCAAAACGCCTAGAAAGCCGCGACTCAACTCATTACTCCAAAAATCAATCAAATCTTGAGACTCCTTCCTTTTCTCTCTTCACAAGAAGTTCACGAAGAATCGTCTACTCATTTCCCGTAAGTTTTCCATCCTTTAAATTCTTTCTTTCCTCGACTATAGTCCTCGGCCATTAATTGTATCCCTTCCCTTTCTAAATCTCCATTTTCACTTCAACCAAATGGGTAAATTCAAATGTCTAGTAGATAATGACGCCGGTATGGAGGGTTTCCGAGCGAAATACTACATCCCTCGGGAAGTGGGTTTAAAATATTGCCCCCCAAAAGCCATAGCTGACGATAGGAAAGAAGGGGAAGTTGTCATTCCCATAATCGCATTTTTGGAGGGTGGAATGACACTTCCCATGAAGAATGTAACCAGTGAATACATGCGTAATCATAGATTATGTCCAGACCAATGTACACCTAACATGTTTAGGATTTTAGGTTGTGTCAACGCTCTCAATGAGCAAATGGGTTTGAGTCTTACATGGCATGACGTTACCCATATATACAAGTGTCACAAACTTAAAGGCATAGAATATTACCTCAAGTCCAAGTCTAGCATCGTTAGGCTTATATCGTGTCTTCCCAAATCTAACAAAGGCATAAAGGACGACTATTTAATTGCCTCTGGGGAGTGGTACAACAATCCCCATTGTCTAGTCGAAGAGGGAAAATCAGATGTGATTCCATAGGATTTAGGTCCCCTGGCCTGGGGTTTAGTTCTCTTAACTTTGCCATCTAGATCTACATTGTATTTTATTTTCCTCTTTGTTGGCGTTTATTGTTGGTTTAACCATATTTTCTTCCTCGGACATTTTTTCAGATAAGCAGCACGTATCGCCCCATTTAAGCCTGTCCAGCATCGCGGACCTCAACAGAGTTTTAAGATCCGAGGTGTTCATGAGTGAAGACCTGTAGGTAAGAGTAGCCTATCTCATCTTGGGATACGAACCGCTATTTGCTACTTTCCAAGATATCGGCAACGCAATCATCGTGAGTGACTGGAGACGTAGAAGGATAGACGTATTGAAACCGGAGTTCCTTGCTCCACACGATTTACCAGACAACCCTTCTGTCATCCTATACATACACCCACTAAAAGCGGTCTCTCCTTCAGTGCAACCTGAGGCAACAGTCATCCGAGAAGAGCCCACATCTCCTCGCCTATCCCTTGAGGAAGAGATAGACCAGTTCTGACTTGAGGAAGCAGAAAAACCTTCAAAGGGCCATGTTGTCAACATCTCGGACGAAGAAAACAAATCCGCTAAGGGCTCTGGTATCAAGGGTTTTATAGTTGTGCGTGTTGATAGCAGTGACGAGGAGGAAGAAGAAGAAATGTCTCTGCAACCAGGGAATAGTTTGAAGGATCTTCTTGCAAGGAGGGCTAAGCAAGCCACAGTGAAGGGCACTTCAGGATCTCAACCTCCTGCCAATCTCCCACCCCTACCCCCTCCTCCAAGCTCTCTTCTTCAGGTACCCAATCTCAAAAAGAAGAAAAGAGCGGACGAGGTTGAGGAAGAAGAGTTAGCCCAGAAGAAAAAAACAAACGCAGCAAAAGGCGGGAAAGGGCCAAACTCATCCCT
Source organism: Castanea mollissima (assembly GCA_014183005.1). Lineage (NCBI taxonomy): Eukaryota > Viridiplantae > Streptophyta > Magnoliopsida > Fagales > Fagaceae > Castanea > Castanea mollissima. Next base: position 12,238,110 of record JACAVU010000004.1, read on the forward strand.
TCTCCGTGGAGAGTAGGGAGAGCCTAGATTTGGCCGAGGTCCGTCAAACTCAATCCCATTGGTCACCTTCATTGGAGTTGGATGGGACTCCCATTCCTCGCCACTCTTCTATAAGTGAATTCCAAAAAGGGCACGCTCACTACTTGGCTGAAGCCTTGGAACATCCCATCCTTTTATCGAAGGACATGGACGCCCTGGAGAAAATGAGGTAACCACAACTCTTCCTTTCCCTAAAAAGGGACTTGGCTTTGGTATGTCACTTAATTATTTCCACTTTGTTATTTTTATTATCTTCTTTATATAAACATTTTCATATGTACTTTTCTATTATTCCCGTCACAATGTACTTGTTCACCATTTCCTCACAGGCCATCTAGGACGTTTTTGTGGCCGAGAAATGGGTAAAAGATGCTCGGAACAAGGCTGATGCCGAGATCAAAGTTAGGATTGAGACTAAAAGAGCTTTGGGTCTAGCCGAGCAAGAGAAGAAAGAAGTTACTGACAAGCTGATAGAAAAGGGGAAGTTAAGGAGGAGTGCTGAGGCTGGGCATAAAACAGCCGAGACGCAGGCGAAGGAGCAGCGCAAATAGCTTCTTGACAAAGGACAAGAGCTAGCCATTGCCCAAAAAGACATTCTGCGCTTGAAGGGTGAGTTAGCTCAAGCCCAAGAAGCAGCCCGCACTATCAAGGAGACTTTGGATGCTGCTTCACTGGCTTTCTTCAATAAGGGGGTTGAAGAAACTGAGACTTGGCTGGCCGAAGAACTCACTGAGGTGTGCAAGAATTTATGGGTAGAAGCCCTTAATGTTGCTGGGGTCCCTGCTACCTCAGAATGGAGAAAGGCTGAAAACATGTGGATCCCTCCAAACATCCGAGTGATTGAAGCTCTCCCACCTTCTCCAAGTGCCTCCAAAACAGTGCCCCTTACCTAGCCTCCCACAGTCCAAGAACCTATCCCACCTCCTAAAGCATCTACAAGTTCTGATCAAGCAGTAGAGCAAGGTAAGAAGACTGAAAAGAGTCTGAGCGAGAAGGCTGGACAGAAGGACCCTCCACCAGGGGCAAAGGACAAAGGAAAACAAATTATGACCCCGTCCAAGATCAAGCCTTCAAACACTCCCCTCATCATCAAAGAAGTGGCCCCTAAATCCCAAGAGACCGCGCCCAAACTAAAAGGGGAGGAGGACAAAACAAAGGAGCCCGAAACCAAGTCCACAGAAGACCTTCCACATAAAACCACGACATGAACATCCTAAGACTCTGTGTCCACTTTTTGCCTAATTTCATATTAGTTTAGTTTCTTTTTTTATATAAGTTTACTACTGTCATCTTTCTTATGCTTTTACTTCCAATGTAATTTCAAACAATCATAATGACAAGTTCAAGCTTTTGATTTCACTTATTGGGAATGTTTATTTCTTTATCTCAATACAATTCGTATACATAACATGAATGATTTAATGCGCAAATGAACGGGGTAAGTCTCAATAATGTATTAGGTAATAGCAACAATCTGTCATGGAGATAATTTCATGTTATGGACTTATGCCTTCAATAATTAATTTGTATGTTGGAATTATATTATTTAGCGTGTAATAGCAATTAGTTAAGGTACATAAGAATCTACATGAACCCCAAATGAGAAGAATATGGCTTGAAACTAGACCTTATGTGAAACTCAAGCACAAAGTAAATCATCAATCTTACCAAAGTATGTGGTCTGAGAGCTAAATGTAGCCAAAGCTCTGTTTGATCTTTAGAAAGGTGGACAAAAGTGTTAATTTTCCCAAGATAGATGGTCTGAGGACCAAATACAACTAAGATTATGTTTAGCACTAAATAAAGATATCAATTTCTACAAGGTATATGGTCCGAGGAGCCAAGCATGACCAAGTTTCTGTTTGATACTTAAAAAAATGAACTGAGGTGTTAATTTCCCCAAAGTAGATGATCCGAGGACCAAACGTAACTAAGGGTCTGTTTAACACCTAACAAAAATATCAATTTCTACAAGGTATATAGTCCGAGGAGCCAAGCATGATCAAGTTTCCGTTTGATACTTAGTAAAATGAACTGAAGTATTAATTTCCCCAAAGTAGATGATCCGAGGACCAGACGTAACTAAGGTTGTTTAAAACCTAATAAAAATATTAATTTCTACAAAGTATGTGGTCCGAGGAGTCAAGCATAACCAAGTTTCTATTTGATACTTACAAAACTAATAACCAACGCAACACAATGATAACAGAACTTAGATGGCCGAAGTGATTTTCATTAATAATAGTACATTCGCAGGTTATTTACATTCCTGAGACGTTGTACAACATTTTTATCTAAGTGTACTAGATAATATGCCCCTATACCAGCTACTGAAGTGATACAATAAGGTCATTCCCAATTAGGTCTCAATTTTCCCCATTCTATGTTCTTGGCAGTACCCAAGACCTTCCTTAACACCAAATCACTAGGGGCTAGTGGCCTTAACTTCACATGGGAATCATATCCCTGTTTGAGTTTTTGCTGATAACAAGCTAATTGAACCATAGCATTCTCTCGCCTTTCCTCAACTAGGTCTAGGATTTTTTCCAGTAAATTATCATTACCTGCTAGGAATGAAGGAGCTTGTTCTCAGTGTCGGAAACCCAATTTCCAGAGGGATTACAGCCTCAACTCCATAAGTCATAGAAAAGGTGTTTCTCCAATGGATCTTCGAGGTGTAGTTCGATACGTCCACAAAACATGTGGCAATTCTTCCACCTACCTCCCTTTAGCATCATCTAGCCTTTTCTTGAGCCCACTGACTATAACTTTGTTTACTGCCTCGGCCTGCCTATTCCCTTGCGGATAAACTGGAGTGAAATATCTATTTGTGATGCCTAGATCACAACAATACCTTCTGAAGGCCTTACTATCAAATTGCAAGCCGTTATCCGAAATAAGAGTATGAGGAATTTTGAACCTGGTGACAATGTTTTTCCAGACAAAATTCTTTGCATCCACGTCCCTAATGTTTGACAATGGCTCAGCTTTAACCCATTTAGTGAAATAATCTGTTCCAACGAGTAACCACCTCCTATTCCCTACTGCTTTCGGGAAAGGCCCTACAATGTCCAAACCCCATTGAGCAAATAGCCATGGACTAGATAAAGGATTAAGGACACCCCCTAGTTGATGAATATTGGGAGCATACTTCTGACACTGGTCACATTTTTTTGCATAATCATGTGTTTCTCTATACATGTTGGGCCACCAATAACCTTGCGTAAGAGCTCTATAAGATAAAGACCTTCCTTTTGTGTGACTTCCACAGATCCCTTCATGTAACTCTTCCAAAAGTAACTCTGTTGCTTCAGGGTGTACACACAACAAATATAGTCCTGAAAAAGAGCGTTTGTACAATTTTTCATCCTCAGATAGCCAAAACCGAGGTGCCTCTCTGCGTATTTTGTCGGCCTCAGACTTCTCCTCAGGCAAGATATCATTTTTAAGGAAGGATACTATAAGATCCATCCAACTAGGTCCCACCCTTATTTAATGAACCCGAATGGTGTCATTATTCATACCGAAGGGCTTACACAAGTTTTCCACAAGGATGACCCGAGGTAGGCTTTATGTCGAGGACGTTGCAAGGGTGGCCAAGGAATCAGCATGGGTATTCATACTCTAAGAGACATGCAACAAAATAAAAGAGTCAAACTTTGATTGTAAATACCTGGCTCGGATTAGATACTCTTGCATTCTCGGATCTCTAACTTCTAATGTCCCTTCCACTTGGCCCACGACTAACTGTGAATCCGAGAATATTTGCACCGTTTTTCCACCCATTTTCTGAACCATATCCATTTCCACCAGTAGAGCTTCATAATCTGCCTCATTGTTAGTGGCCGAGAATCCCAATCTCAAGGATTTCTCCAAAGTAAGTCCCTCAGGGGACACTAAGACTAGTCTCACACCAGATCCTCTTTGATTTGCTGCTCCATCAACATACACCTTCCACGTCAAAGGTTCCTTGCATGTGATCATGCCAACTGATTTTTCATCCATGTCCAACTTTTTGGCATTTTCTTCTAATGAGGGTTCAGCAAATTCCGCAACCAAATCAGCAAGGACTTGACCCTTCATAGAGGTGCGAGGCATATACTTGATATCGAAAGCCCCCAAGATGGTGCTCCATTTAGCAATCCTTCCCGTGTAATCAGCACTTCGAAGTATGGACTTAAGAGGAAGTTGAGTTAAAATAACAACTATATAAGATTGAAAATAGTGGGGAAGCTTACGCGTAGCATGCACCACCGCTAGGATCACCTTTTCCAACGGCAAATGATGTACCTCAACCTCATGTAAATATTTTCTCACATAATAAACTGGCCTCTGCACGTTATTATCAACCCCGTATCAGAACCAAGCTAACAGCATGGTTAGCTACAGCAATATACGCGAACAGAACTTCATCAATTTCTAGCCAAGACATAATGGGTGGTCACGAAAGATATTCCTTAAGCTATTGAAAAGCTAAAGCACACTCCCCAGTCCATTCAAACCCCCTCCACTTATTCATCAACTGGAAGAAAGGCCTACACCTATCTGCGGACCGAGAAATAAAGCGATTGAGGGCAGCAGTCATCCCTGTCAACCTCTGAACTTCTTTAAGATTCTGAAGTGGCTGTAAGCTATTAATTGCCTTGACATATGCAGAGTTAACTTCAATTCCCCTGTGTGTTACCATATAAGCCAGAAACTTATTAGATCCCACTCCAAAAGAACACTTGGAAGCATTAAGGCACAACTTGTACTTCCTTCGCGTTTGAAAAGTATCATTCAAGTCTGCTATATGCACGGAAACCGTTTTGCTTTTCACCACCATGTCATCCACATACACTTCAATAGTCTTTCCCAATTGAGGCTCAAACATCCTGGTTATCATCCTTTGATAGGTAACCCTTGCATTCTTCAAACCAAAAGGCATCACCTTATAATGATAATTCCATGTAGAAGCGACAAAGGCTGTTTTCTCCTGATCATATAAAGCTAAGGGTATTTGGTGATAACCTTGAAAAGCATCCAAAAAACTCATCCGAGGATGCCCAACAGTAGCATCCACCAACTGATCTATGCAAGGCATTGGAAATGAATCTTTAGGACAAGTCTTGTTCAAATTTGTGAAGTCTACGCATACTCTCAACTTCCCATTCTTTTTTCTTCACTACCACTGTATGAGCCAACCATTCTGGATAAAACACTTCTTTGATAGCACCAGCCTTTTTGAGCTTAAGTACTTCTTCCTTGACAGCCTCAGCATGCTCTTTAGATGAACGCCGAGGTGGTTGCTTCCTCGGCACCACAGCCGAATTGACATTCAAATGGTGACAAATGAAATTTGGATCGACCCCTAGGGTCTCATAAGTATTCCACGCAAAAACATCCACATTCTCTTTCAAAAACATAACCAACTTCGCCTTCTCCGGAGGTGGCAGCTGAATTCCCACCTGAAAGAATTTTTCAGGATCATCGTCGATAAGAACCTTCTCCCACTCTTCCACCTCTGCCACCTTGGGTGTGGCCGAAGACATTGATTGCTATAAGCCCCCCTCAGCAAAGGTCGATGACTCTTGCCCAGGCTTATGTAAAATTGCAATCGCCATGCATTGTCTGGCCATAGACTGACTCCCAACTAATTCTTCAATTTGATCCCCAGAAGGGAACTTTACCTTCAGATGCAGAGTTGAAGAAACCACACCTAAATCATGAAGCCAAGGTCTTGCAACAATGGTTGTATAGGGAGAATATGCGTCCACCACAATGAAATCCACTTCCACAACCTCGGAACCTGACTACACAGGCAATCTAATCTGGCCCATTGGTACAACAGCCTTCCCTTCAAAGCTTATCAATGATGAATCATAAGACGTCAAATCCTGAAGCTTTAACTTCAGCCCCTTGTACAGATCGGGATGCATAATATCTGCACCATTGCCCTAGTCCACCATTACCCTCTTTACATCATAGCCCCCTATCCTCAGCGTGACCACCAAAGCATTATCATGGGGTTGGATAGTTCCGATCTTATCTTCTTCCAAAAAGCTCAAAGTAGGTAGGACATTCCCTTTAATCCTCTTCGGCTCAGAGTTAGACCCCTCGGCAAGGGTCCGTGCCACAGACATCACCCTGAAAAGACGAGAACCAATCCTACCTAGAGCAACAAAAATAACTTTGATCGTACCCAAAGGAGGCCTTGAAGCATTGTTACCCTGATTTACCGAACCTGAATGATCTCCCTGCCCATTGGGCCGATACAGAAATTGCTTTAACCTTCCTTCCTTAACTAACTGCTCCAAATGATTCCACAAGGTCCTACAATTCTCAGTGGTATGACCCCTTTCTTGATGATAGTGACAATGGAGGTTCTGATTACGCTTCATGGGGTCCCCTGCCATCTTGTTGGGCCACTTGAAGTATGGTTCATGCTGAATTTTCTCTAACACCTGTTGCACAGGTTCACGAAATACAATGTTAACTACTTGAGGAGGGGTTAGACTATATTGCCCAGCAAAATCTCTCTGGGGCCTGTTCTTATTGTATCTATCCGACCTAAAATCTCTCCTCTCCTAAGAGATAACCTTCACCTTTCCCTTACCTTATTGCTGATCTTCCTCAACCCGTTTGTACTTATCAATGCGATCCCTGAGCCGACGTACACTCCTTACAGGCTTTTTGGTCAGAGATTTCCTCAAGTCGTGTTCAATTGGAAGGCCAACCTTGAAAGTGTTAATCGCCACCTCGTCAAAATCGTCATCGATCTCATTAAACATCTCCCAGTATTTATAAGAGTATGTTTTCAAGATTTCCCCTTCCCTCATGGACATGGACAACAATGAATCCAGAGGCCGAGGAACTCTACTACAGGTGATGAAGCAAGACCCAAAGGCCCTAGTGAGTTCCATGAAGGAATCGATAGAACCTACCCTCAAGTCATTAAACCATCTCATCGCAACAAGTCCCAAGCTAGAAAGGAAGACTTTGCACATCAAAGTTTCATTCTTAGAGTACACCAGCATCCTTTGATTGAAATGACTCACGTGTTTCACAGGGTCTGTTCAGCCATTATAAATGGTGAACGTGGGTTAAGTGAACCGCCGTGAAAGCTTCCCCTTCTCCACCCTATGGGTAAAAGGTGACTTGGAAATTTGGTACAACGCCTTACTCATAGCATCATTTTCCAAGCCCCTAGAAGAAGACTTCTTGCCCTTATCATCATGAAGATCATCCTCCTCATACGAGAAAGATTCACTAAGAGGAGTTCTTGACTTAGTCCTATAACTACTACCCTGGGAGTCTTCGAAAGAAGGATCGGAAAAAGAAGGTGTTCGTCTCCGTCTCGCACGGTGTAGCTTCTTCTTTAGACGATCAATCTCCTTCTGCATGGCCTTAGCATCTCCTTCATTAGGAATTCTGCTTCCACCCCGTGAATGACTCCTACCGGTATACCCTGTATGCACATTGCCCTCTCGATCTCTCTCCCGCTCAAGATGTTGGAAGTGGTCTTCATGTTGGGACCCCAAAGACTCTGCATGGTGTGGACCCGAGCCTACCATCACATTACCCTTCCTAAAACACAAGATTTCCCACAGACGGCGCCAATTGTAAGGTCACAATTTGCACCCAAACCTAACCGTATGGAGGATGCAGGCCCAAAAAGCTATATACAATGAAATTTGTAAAGTGTGGGCTTGAAACCTAGGTTCTAGGATATTGGATAACAAATATGATGGGCTAGATCCCCAATTTATGTGCGACAAACTGCTTATTCTCCTCGGACGTAAGCCGAGGATGACTTGTATTGTTTTTCATTCTTTTAAAAATTGATTGTAATTGAAGGTGGTGTGTATAGTATTTTCTCTTTTTTTCTCGATCCCCCTGCTCTAATGCCTTTCTCTTCCTTTTATATTATCCTTCTTCTTCCCTCCATCTTCCACGTATGGCTCAGATCACCAATCTAGATACTTGTCCCATCCACCACCCTCTTGAAATCTTCAAACAATAGCTGTAAATCTGATCACTACTGTTCAGAGGTCATTTCTCCATTAATGCGGCCAGAGAGGTAAGTGCAAAGTCTTTAATGTGGTGGTGGCAGCTTCTGAAGGAAAAATTCTGGTTTTGCATCTCATGCAAAACCCACAACAGAAGCGACGAACTAGGATCTATTTCATTCATGATTGATAACGTGCACAATGTAAATTTCAGAATTTAAGAACAAGATAGCGTACCTTGGTATGGAGAAATTCAAAACAAAGATTAGAAGCACTTGGGAACACTTTTAATCTTCACTCCAATTCCACTTTACGCCCAAGATGTGTGATCTCTCAATCAGTTTTTCAAAGGGAGAATGAAAGTGTGTCTCACACTCTCTCACACACCATTTCTTTTTCTTTTCTAATCTCTTCTTGATAAAAATTTTGTATGTTACTCCCTTTATAACTAACTGATTATCTAATTGGGCTGGCCTATTGGGCCTTTCCAATTGGGCTTTAGTGTGTGGCTTGGAGTGGGACCAAAAGGGACTAATAAGACACTAGCTCCAATGGGCCTTGGGCTTTTCCATCAACTCTTGACAAGTCCAAAGTTACCATTAATTATATTTAATACCACTATATAAATATAATTGCACTCTAGGCCTTATTAATAAATTATATCCCAAGACTTTATTATACACGTAACCCCTTCATAAAATATTCGTAGTAACACAAAGTCATAAATGTAGACTGCCACTTTGTAAATTACTATATCTTATCCTTGAGTACCCGGTTTAATTCTTTAAAGTTATTCATTATATATTTATGAAATCCAATTTCATAAATATATACTTTAGCAATTTCTTACTAAAGTGGTTAGGCCTAACTCTCTGAATAACTTAACCATTAAACTTATCTCAAGGGAATATCTTATATCTCCATCAAGAGACTATGAATTCCATCTTGAGAATATATGTTCCATCAACACTAAATGTGGCTGCTCAACATACTGAGGTTTTGACCGTCACTTCAGATCTCACTCCTAATATATCAAAGCAACCTACACTTCATGATCAGGTCCATTATTCTCTTAGGATTAAGAGTTCATGCAAATAGAAGTCGTGAGATTTATTATTCATTTGACAGTCGTTAGAAGAATAATAAATCTCACAGCGGTCCAGTTCAATATGTTTCAACTCTTAAAACATATCAACATACCAACTAGAAGTTTCCACTTCCATGATCAAGACAAATCATCTTAGTTGACATGTTATAGTCTTCGCAGATGAAATGCCCAATTTCATCACCGACTACGAACTATAAATTCTGAGTTTACAAAGAACTTATGATTTACATCTTCTGTGACTTTTCACATAAATCACATACAATGCATCTCATGGACTATATGATAATGTCTCATATTCATATTACTATTATTTTAGATAATAATAAAATAACTTTATCAAACACAATATTAAGTCATACATCATGTCATACATAATGTCATACAAAATATCATACATAGCATCATACAATAGGATTTAAGGGCACTAATCCTAACAGCTTCCTCTAAGATATTTCTTATTCACTCCTTCTCTCTGTGTTCATGTGGAACACATCCTCATCCACCAGACCTCCTAGAATTTCCTTATCAACATCAGGATGTATAGTATAACCTTCACTTCATATAGCCGAAGAGATTTCCCTCCTCGGACTATTTCCACCAACCTCCTTCGCAATAGTTTTGCTTGTGGGTTTTTAAATTCGGTATAGTTATTACCACTAAACCTTCCTCGGATAAGCTAATACCCTTAGATCAAGCCCAAGGCCCAAGAACATATTCTGACCTTTCTGCCCCCACAGATAATAATAAAAAATTGTTTTACTACTTTATTCTTATCAATTCTAATTTAATATTTAATTATGAAAATATAAATGTAATTTCACAAAATATTTGAAAATTTTCATGGGTATAAATGTAAGAGTAATTTTGTGGATTTGGAGGGAATAAAAAAAATATAAAATTGGTGAGACCCATAAAAACCAATTATTTCCATATTTTATTTCTCTCATCTCTTTCCTTATAAGCAAAGGAAATAAGAATTCTTGACAGATGATTTTCTCTTTCCTTAAGATTCACAAAATCAATTTTAATAAAAATGGAACAAGTGAAAAGTCATTTCAAAGATTAGGTCCCTGTGGATCTATAATATATTAATATGTTAGCTAAAAGGCAGAAAAATAAATAAATAAACTTTGATTTTTTCTCTCATGGATAAAATTTTACAAAAAATCCTATTACACACTCTATATACACTGCATTTCAATTAAAATTGTGAAATCGAGTTTTAAAAAAACAATTTTAGTGACATGATAGTGTGTGTACAGTAAGTGTGTATTGTTACCCAAAATTTTATGCTTCCTCAATGACATTGAGGTACCTATAAGTCCATTTACCATCATATATGCATGCAACATATGAGATATGAGATGCCATGTTAAAGCTTCGATCTATTTTTGTAGAGTAAATTCTAGTACCACATAAAATGTCATAGACCTATATTTTTCACATAAACCCATCATTTTTTCTCCACTACTCACAATTTGCCATGTAGACAACTATAGCAAAAGTTGTGATCTAATTTGTGATCCTAAAACCTTTCATTTTTGTATTGGAAAAATTATTGATTGAGAATCCATTCCACACAATCTTACTAGTTGAGGAGAGGGCTATGCATTTTTTACTTTTCTAGAAAAGTAGCTATTTTTTTAGTCACCACTCACTCAGATATCATAAGCATAGTTGTCAAAACGTGAATCATATTGTGAATTAATTTTTTATTTTTCTGTATCGTGAATATAAGATACACAAACACCTAATAAAATAAATTATAGATATACATATATAAAAGGTATATTCATTATAAATTTGTAATATATTCAACTAATGACCAATTTAATCATTATTTATGTAATAATATTTAACAAAACTAACTGAAAAAATCAAATTAACATATGTTTATACCATACACATACAAGTTAACTAAGTTGCTCCTTGCTCTTGCCTAATCCCTTTTGAGGGGCAAGGGATTGAGTAGATAAAGCTTATTAAGGTAAATTAAAATCTACATAAGAATGAGTACTCTGATAGGAAATGACATACAATTAATCTTTGATGTATTAACAATTTATAATTGTAGGGTGTTCTTAAAGTCAATTATTGTCAAACAATGTGTTAAAAGGGAGAATCGGTAGCTTTTATATTCCTGGTTTGAAGCTTATAAGCATAAGCCCAAACCCATCGAAAAAAATACATTATTTGGAAATGATAGACATTTTTTTGTTTTTTTTATCAATAGTTGTGCACAGCCTAACAGGCCTCTCCGGTCTTTGTCTTGAGGTTGCCAAGCTTGACTTGTTTCCAAAGCACATGAGTACCTTCAAAAGAGACTTAGAGAGCATTAGGACAGATTGCATAGAGCTTTGGGTCTTTTTTTACAAGTGCAGAGTGCTTAAGTAATTCACTCTTTAGACTCTAAATTAGAAAGCAAGGTCAATAACATTTTGCCTTCTGGGGTTATACCAACTAATAAGCTTCCCAACTCCTCCCCAGTACTCACCTATGTTTTGAGTCTTTTGACTACACATGGCTTCTCCTCCAATACTTGTATCTCTTACTCGATGGTTCTCTGAACTTTTTGAGAACATGCCGAGGATTATGAAGTTGCAGAGTTTTGTTTTTCCTCGGATAATATTTTTGAACTCCGCAGATGTATATAGCATATCCCCAAATATCATCAATCCTCATCTGAAGGAAACCACTGTTGATCTCCAATTTTATGTCCAAACAACTTGACCTATCATTTTGACATTCATTACCAGAAATCAAGCCCAAATTACAAATCTAAGATCCTATGTCTGTATGCAATTGCATCTGGATGCTCCAACAAAATGACATTTTAAAATAAAAGCTACTCAAAATTTTCCAGTTCAATGCTCAATAATAAATATGATTATGTTATGTACCCTTTGTTACCCACTAACACCCAGTTTATTTCAAGAAGAAATTATTAACATCATTTCATTAAGGTAAAAAATACAAGTGAAAGAAAGAAAAGTATGTGTGTGCGCGCACGTGCCATGTTGTGGGCTACTCTTCAGTGATAACTAGAGGAAATGAAATAGGAAAACCTTTTATCCCAGCAAAGGTTACTAATAAAAAAGAATGATACCTTGATATAAGTTTCCTAAAGATCAAAATTTTCTGTCAGTGTTTGGGAAATTTCACCAAATTGCTCATTTACTACAATCCAAAAAATTAATTTTTTTTGGCAGGGTGGAAGGCCTGACAAAAGAAACTCACACAAACACCATTAAAGCCGATAGGTTGACTCGCTTGGTTATACCCTCTATCAGAAGTTGAATTTCCATAAATCAAGCACAAATAAAGTAAAATTAGGCTGAAAATTGTCGGTTCTATAACATCAGATTTTGGTTGACAAAAACTGAGATAATGCAACTGAAAGGACTCTAATATTGTTGGTCAAGAAACACTACCATGAAAATACAACATATAAGCCGACAATACATTAATGAATTATTTTGAAAGCACTCAATGCTTAACAAACATAGCAATCTTCAGTCACTGTTGAAATATGCACTGCATACAAAAGTGTTTTCTCTGTTAGTATCCTCTTTGCCATCTATAACAAATCATTTCAAACAGCTTGGCACATATTTATTTCTATATGACTGATATTTTATATATAAGCAACAAAATAGAGCAAATAATTGTCTATAGATACTTGAATGGATAAATGGAAATTCACCTAGGTATAAGAATCCTAGACATAATCTCAGAGGTTACTATTTCTCCTAATCTCAAGACAACCCATTATGTACAAGAAGAACCTTTGTATCATTACATTGCTTCCTCAAATGTTTGTTTCTATGCTGAGCATCTTTGTGATGGTGAGACCAAATTTCCCATTTAAAAGTCTGACCATTTCAATCCAAGCCTTGACCATGAATCCATCACTAAGTTTATTCCCATTAAGCATTTGGTATTGTAACAATCCAAAAAGATAATGATCCATTTTTTATGTCAGATTTATTCTTGGACATTCACCATCAGCCCAGGAATGGCCTTCTTTTATGCACCAACAGGAATGATAAAATTTATTTATGGGGGGATAACAATTCATTTAACAAATCATTTGAGAATGCACTTGCTGGGACAGGGCTATTCAATGCGACACCTAATTGGTAAAAGAATTTTTGATCACTAACTAAAATGAAAAAAAAAAAAAAAATACATGTGAACAAAGCAGTAGCTAATGAAAGGAAAACTATTGGAGAAAATCTTCTTTCTTTTTAAAAAATTCGATTTTACAACTATTTGATATGGTTCTTAGAAAGGAACAAAATATAATTATCAAATGAACCAATCAAAAAAAATGGAAATTGAACTTCAGTTTATCGTACATATTTGCCACATGGATCAGCACACTGAAGAGATAAGGAAAATAGGCAAACTCTAAAGTACTCTAAAAAGAGCAATCCAGCATCCTTTTGTCAAATATAATTTCTGCCAATTACAATGTCTACATTTGTTCAATCAGCACATTCCAAACTGCCTAAAACATAGTTTCTAGCAGCAACCACAAACTTATTTTGGCATGAGAAGAGAACCTACCTTATAGCCTTGAAGACCACCCAGTACGCTCCCACCAAAATGAAGTCAATTGAACCCATTTTCATTTTTAATATGGGAGCCTCAAAGCAAAGAAGCAGACAACTAAGATAGCTTAGCTCAGTTGTACATCCCCACAAGATGATGATAGGTCCATAGAGAAGTGTGAATCACCTGTAATGCTGAAAATGCCAGTCGGGGATCTGTTCACAAGAACTGAGAATTTCACAGTGTAGAGTGGAGACATCAACTGAAGTCCATCTTGCCCTGTAATGATATCTGTTAAAAACAAAGAAATTTGACGAGTGTCACACCAGTACACAAAAAATAAAAACAAAACAGAGAATCTAGAATGCAATCCAAAACAATGTTCATGTATCAAAAGTTCCACTTTGCCATTCTTCTCTATTGACCCATATTACTGGCTACCATTGTGTTCTTATTCCAAAAACAATTTTTTAAAAAAAAAAATAAAGAGAAAAGCTAATTTCTGAAATAATTTTCTTTCCTAAACTTTCCAAAAGCTTCTTCTCTTTTTTTTTCTTTTTTTTAATATAGAGAAAAAATATTAATAATTACAAATAGCAGTACATTGGTCGCATTTAAGCTTTGTATGTAGGATGGAATCTCCTCCAACCACATTTAATCCCCACCAAATTTAAAGCAAATGACAGATATTTCTAATCCATAGTAATATATTCCAAAAAACCAAAAGGTTTACACCATTTTATGATACTATACTGTTTCTTACTTATCACCTAATTTTGTAGATCCATTACTCCTAGGTTCGCATTGCACGAATTTTATTAATTAATTATATTATTTACTTTACCTCATCATTTTCTTAGGTTCCCAATGTTACTTAAATTTTGTTTGTATGAATCTAAAGACATCCAGATTATCGAAAAGACAAAAAAAAAAAAAAAAAAAGGTGCAAGACTTGTGCAGAGTGTACATCAGAAATCTAAGTCATATGCTGTAATATTTTCAACCAGCTTTTTTTTTTTTTTTTTTTTTTTTTTGATGAACAGAAAATTTTTATTAAGATGAGTACAGCACTACAACATCCTTCTGGACTCTTCCAAATAACGGAAGAGAAACAGTTAGGCCAAAACCCACAACCAAAAGATCCAAAAAAATTACAAGATAAGCACCACTTAGCTAAGGAGTGTGCAGCCAGATTACACAACCTAGGGACCCAAGAAACAGAAATATTATCAGAGAGAGACAAAAGGGACCTCAAATCAGCACATAGAGACTTGATTCTCCAAGGAGGAGGCATTGCCAAATTCGAAAGAAGCTGGACAATAACTTGAGAATCAGACTCCACAAGGACAGCTTCGCCACCCAAACCAGGGGCAATGGAAATCGCCCAACTAATTGCTTCTGCTTCAGCTTGGAGAGGGAGGGTGATGTAGGACAACCACAATAGTATAAGAGAACAGAAAATTGATAGAGTAAACCCTAGGAGTCAGCACCTAAAGGCTGCTTGGAGTCAGCACCAAGCAAACTGGAGTCGGCACCAGTGTAAAAGAAAGCAAACGTTTTTTTATATTTCTCCCAAAGTTGTGTTACAATAATCAAAAAAAGTGTTTAAATAGCTACAACACAAAACCCTAATTATTAAATGTTCGGGCTTGCTTAATCTCAAGCCCAATAACTAATAGGCTCCATCTATAAAGCCACAGGTTGGGCCGTCTTCTTTTTGCTCTTCCTCCCGTACGTGTGTATAATTAGGGGCCTATATCTCGTGTCCGCACCAACTCCCCCCAGGTGAGAGGAACTCGACCCCGTCGAGTGGAAAGCTGAAGAGCTCTGATAGTACTCCAGTAAGTCATGATCCAGTCGCTGTAGCTCATCTCTAGTAATCCATGTGCAATCGGAATCTGGTCGCCCGCGCCACCGAACTAGGAAACGGTGAACTCCTCCATCCCTGGTAGAAACAATTTGCTCATCTAAAATAGCATCAATAGATTCTTTATGTGCATAGGGCAAATTTAAGGGTAAAGGGGTAGGCATAGGGGCATCAATAGGATTAAGTAAAGGCTCATCAAAAGGAGTATCAGGAATAGTTGTAGGGCTTTTATAAGCAACTAGATCCTCAATATTAAAGGAGGAGCTAATACCATAATCATGAGGGAGGTCAATGACATATGCATTTGGGCCCATTCGATTCAATACCTTGAATGGACCGGCACTACGAGCCTGCAATTTCTTAACGGTCCCAGAGGGAAACCGTTCAGGTCGGATCCGAATCATGACATAATCTCTTACCTGAAACTCTGCATGACGCCGATGAGTATCAGCATGAATTTTATATTGAGAATTACTTACCTGAATTTTTTTGTGAATCTCAGTATGCAAATCATGAACATGTCGTGCGAATGCCTCAGCAGATTCAGAAATCCTAACATGTGGGGACATAGGCAAAAGATCTAAGGGCTTCCTAGGTGTATATCCATGCACAACCTCAAAAGGACTAACGCCTATAGACCTATTGACAGAGCTATTATATGCAAGTTGGGCTATAGGAAGAATTGAATCCCAATTCCGATTGGCTTCACCCACTAGACACCGAAGAAGGTTCCCTAGGCTACGATTAACCACCTCAGTTTGACCATCAGTTTGAGGATGAAATGCCGTGGAAAATTTCAATTTGGTGCCTACTAAATGCCACAAGGTCTTCCAAAAATAACTCATAAAGCAAACATCCCTATCAGACACTATGGTTTTGGGGAGACCATAAAGCTTGACAATCTCATCAAAGTAAAGCTTTGCAATTTTAGAAGCATCAGAATTCTTAGAACATGGTAGGAAATGAGCCATCTTAGAGAAGCGATCAACAACTACTAGGATAGAATCATGCTTCCTAAAGGTGCGGGGCAAACCTAGCACAAAATCCATACACACATCCTGCCACAGGCGATCTGGTACGGGTAAAGGTGTGTACAGACCAGTGTTTTGCTTGCGATGTTTGGCTAGTTGACATGTACGACACTGACCAACTATCTTGGCGATGCCCCTCTTAAGACCAGGCCAATAGAATTGACGTTCCACTTCCTCAATTGTCTTATCTCGGCCGAAATGACCTGCAAGGCCTCTTGCATGTATCTCCCAAACTAGGAAATCTCTCACTGACGACCGAGGGATACACAACTTGTTGGCTTTGAACAAGTAACCACCTTGAAGGGTATAATCATCCAAGACGGGATGTGAAGCATTACTTAGGCTAGTGTAGAGCTCCCCAAAATCTTGGCATGATTGATAGTCATCCTTAAGTTGTTCAAACCCAGTGACCTTAACACTCATGACTGATAGCAAAGACACTCTTCGACTCAGTGCATCAGCAGCCTTATTCTCAACTCCCGCTCTATGTTTCACCACAAAGTAGTAGCGTTGCAGAAATTCAACCCAACTACCGTGCCTAAAATTTAGCTTCTTTTGGGAATTGAGATAATACAAAGCTTCATGATCAGAGTAGATAATAAACTCTCGAGACAACAAGTAATGACGCCAATGCCAAAGAGCTCGTACAATGGCATAAAATTCCTTGTCATACGTGGAGTACTTCTGCTTAGCATCATTCAACTTCTCACTGAAATAGGCAATTGGGTGGCGCTTTTGACTAAGTACTCCCCCTATGCCGATACCTGAGGCATCACATTCCACTTCAAAAGGCTTGGTGAAATCAGGGAGACGCATGACAGGTGCCTCAGTCATCTTCTGTTTCACCTCCTTGGAGGCCTTAGTAGCAGCTTTTGTCCAAATAAACTCCCCATGTTTCAAACAGTCAGTGATGGGGGACATAATGGTACTAAATCCTTTGATGAATCGGCGATAAAAGGAAGCGAGCCCATGAAAGCTTCGAACCTCATGTATAGTTTTAGGCTTGGGCCAATCCATAATGGCTTGAACCTTCTGGGGGTCGGCAGAAACTCCTTCAAGTGACACTATGAAACCTAGGAAAACAACTTTATCTGTAAAGAAAGAGCACTTCTTGAGATTACCATATAAACTCTCCTTCCTAAGGGTTGCACAAACTTGAGTTAGGTGGTCTAAGTGTTGCTCCCTAGACTTACTATAAATGAGGATATCATCAAAGTACACAACCAGGAATTTTCCCATAAAAGGCTTAAGCACTTGAGTCATTACTCTCATAAAGGTACTAGAAGCATTGGACAATCCAAATGGCATAACCATCCACTCATATAAGCCATCTTTCATCTTGAAGGTAGTTTTCCACTCATCACCAGGACGAACCCTAATTTGATGATAGCCACTTTTCAAATCTATCTTAGAGAAGATCGTTGCTCCAGCCATCATATCCAACATGTCATCCAACCGAGGGATAGGAAAACGATACTTCACAGTGATCTTGTTGATGGCACGACTATCAACACACATCCTCCAAGTCCCATCTTTCTTTGGAGTTAAGAGTGCAGGGACTGTACAAGGGCTCATGCTCTCACGAACAAAACCCTTCCTCAATAGTTCTTCCACTTGCCTTTGCAACTCGGCATGTTCTACAGGGCTCATCCGATAATGGGGCAAGTTAGGTAGGGTCACTCTGGGCACAAAATCTATGGCGTGTTGGATATCACGCATGGGCGGTAAATGATCGGGGAGTTCCTCAGGGAAAACATCCTTAAATTCTTGGAGCACAGACCTCACTTCCTCAGGTTGCTCCTCACAGGTCTCTCCATGAAGTTCCCTAGAAACTAAGACAAACACAATGGATTCCTGAACTACTACCCTTTCAAATGCCTTTGGGCTTATGATGTTTAGACCTTTCGCTCTCGGTACTTCTGGCTTCTTGCTCATGTCGATTGGCTTAGGTTTCAAGGGATTAAGCACAATCTTCTTGCTTCCAAACATAAATGAGCAAGAATTGGATGGCCCATGAAGGGTAACATCCAAATCATAAAGCCAAGGTCTACCTAAGATAATATGCCCTACATCCATGGGAATTACGTCACACCATATTTCTGCCTTGTAGGTGAGGAATTGAAGTGGGACAACACATCTTTCTTTTATGGCTATAGAGGAAGTATCCACCCAAGAAACCTTATATGGGTTAGGGTGTGGGATCAATTTCAAGCCTAGGCGGGAAACAACGTTAGAGGACACCGCATTAATTCAACTCCCACTATTTATAATAACCTTGCACGTTTTATCTCCACATTTAGTGTAAGTCTGGAAGATGGCACTTCTTCGCCAATCATTAGTTTCCCTTTGTTCTGTCAAAGCACACCTCACCACATTCACTCTAGGGACACCAAAAACAGCCTTGGAATCATCAACCTGAGGAGAGATGGCTCTAATGCACGTGAGGTAGCTGGGATCATCTTCCCATTCGGCCTCAACATCTTGGACTTCTTCAGCATTTAGGTCATACACTAGCTCTTCAACATTTTCTACATTTTCATCATCCTCTTGAATGACAAGGGTCCTAGAGGGACATCTAGCTGCGACATGTCCAATCCCATTGCATTTGAAGCATTGGAGGCAAGAGCCTAATCTTGAGGGCTCATTGATCACACCTTTTCTCATGTTCTCTTTTTGTATCGGGATGCTATTGGGGTTGACCTTAGGGGGTAAGGTAAGTTTAGGTTTGCTACCAAAAGGTTGAGGGTTGGGAGGAATGCTTCGAAGCTCAGAACGTCGCCAAAAGATAGATTTGGATGCTAACTCACAATTCCTAGCAAGGTCATAGGCTTCTCTTAAGGTGGTGACTCCTCGGGTGATAATCTCGCCTAGTAGGTTAGCATTTAAACCTTTCTTGAACCTATTGAGTGTGACAACCTCTTCCTCAACGATTTGAATTCGCCTCTGGAATTCCTTGAATTTCTCTATGTATTCGGTCACAGGAGCAGTGCCTTGTCTTAGGCGATCCCATTCCTCAAGGAGGGAGCTCCTATAAGTTGGAGGAAGATAATTCCTCAAGAGGGCATCCTTCATCTCCATCCAATCAATAATAGGGGGCTCACGTCGTCGCCTAAGGGTTTCCTCAAGGTCCTCCCAGAAAAGATCAGCTCTCCCAGTTAACTTCATCCTAGCATACCTCACCTTCCTATTCTCAGCCCAATGGTAATAGTCAAAGAATTTCTCCATTTGACGTAACCAATCAGTAAAAACCCATGGGTCTAGGCAGCCATCAAAGGTGGGTGCTTCTATCCTTTCCTTAGACATCCTATCATCATAATCCCTAGGACCATAGTGATTATAGTGATTAGGTTCAAAGTATGGAGCTCTATTAAAGTGACCATTATTATTTTGCCCATGCATGTTATCTCCTTCATGGTTAGTGGTCTCTCTTTGAGATGTTTCAATTCGCTCTACCCTATCCAGCAAATCACGGACACTCTTAGCTAGATCTCCTATGGTCTGCTCTAAAGAGGGCCTAGATTCAGAAGTGGATTGATGTTCAGGGTTTGACATGACGTGACCACTACGTAGATGCATGCAACACAATATTTATGAATGCAGTTGAGATTCCCAAAAAATTCAAGTAATCAATTCTCAATGTAAAATTAAAGGTCAAACAAGAGTGCATGTAGAGATTAGATCGATGAATCAAGTGAAGGAATTGCAGACAAATAGTGACAGTGTTCACAATATTAAAAGATAGCCCAAATAAACGGCAAATTCCAAGAAGCTCCACAATTAATAATAAGAATTAGAGATTTCAAAGAAATTGGTTTTTTTTTTTTTTTTTGGAATTTTAGAGTGGGTACTAAAAGAGGACACAAACAGTAGAACGATTAATTTGAGCACAAATTGGATAGGATAATGAAGTATGGTGGGATATGCACATAAAAAACATAAAGATAATTTTTTTTTTTAATGAGATAAAATTGAATCCACCAAAAAATAGAGTCAGAATTGTACCCTAGTCAGTGGCTCCACGTATTGCATTAGGTAGCCACGATCTGCTCTTCAAGTAATGAATTGACTTGGACTGAGGAACCTGTGAGAACAATTAAAGCCCAATGGGCTATCACAGCAATAGTGTCTTTTTTTTTTTCTTTTTTTTTTTGAAATACAATAAAATAGTTGTAGCTTAAATCAAGAGTCTGCTAACCCAACTCCCAAACATAACGCTGAACGTTCTAAGGAAGCTACTAGAAACAAAAGAAACTAAAAGAGGAAGAAAAAAAATAGTGGAGTCATCGGCTGGAGCCATCGACGGAGGCGGCAGCTGGAGTCGCCGGAGCTAGAGGCTGTTCGTCTCGGCCTGGGCATCGGCGGTGGTCGAAGTCCTTAGCAGCAATGACGGTTGGGCTTCGCGGCGGCTGGTGAAGTGCTGGGTTTCGCGATGGCTGGCGGCTGGCGGCTGGTGGCTGGTGACAGTTGGGCTTCACGGCAGTTGGCGGCTGTGGTGG
The DNA here is from genome assembly GCA_014183005.1 of Castanea mollissima. Lineage (NCBI taxonomy): Eukaryota > Viridiplantae > Streptophyta > Magnoliopsida > Fagales > Fagaceae > Castanea > Castanea mollissima. The sequence goes on from JACAVU010000004.1 coordinate 12,259,193, forward strand.
CTGTTGGGCTTCGCGGTGGCTGATGGTGGTTGGGCTTCGCGGCAATGGGTGTAGTGCTGGGTCCGTGGGTCTCTGCTTCTTCTTCTCTCTTTTTTTTTTTTCTTTTTTTTTTTTTGATTTTGTGGGTGTTGGTGGCTAGGTCTTTCGTGGTTTTTTTTTTTTTTTTTTGTGGACTGTGGGTTCTGAGATCAGAGGGGGGCATGGATGGTGGTCACCGGCTTGGGAGGCGCTGCTGGCTTCTCTGTTGGTTTTGGGGTGAGAAACTCATGTGGGGCTTGGGGGAATACACGGATTGCAAGGGCTGGCTTGGGCTTGTTTAAAATCTCATGGGGCAAAAACTTGAAAGGTACTGTCATTGTTTGCTTGCACTTTTGTTTTCAATGGTTTTGCTTTGACGTGGTTATCTACAGAGGTGTTGAACGGACCGAAAACCTGGCTCTGATACCAAAACTGACGTAGGACAACCACAATAGTATAAGAGAACAGAAAATTGATAGAGTAAACCCTAGGAGTCAGCACCTAAAGGCTGCTTGGAGTCAGCACCAAGCAAACTGGAGTCGGCACCAGTGTAAAAGAAAGCAAACGTTTTTTTATATTTCTCCCAAAGCTGTGTTACAATAATCAAAAAAAGTGTTTAAATAGCTACAACACAAAACCCTAACAACACAAAACCCTAATTATTAAATGTTCGGGCTTGCTTAATCTCAAGCCCAATAACTAATAGGCTCCATCCATAAAGCCACAGGTTGGGCCGTCTTCTTTTTGCTCTTCCTCCCATACGTGTGTATAATTGGGGGCCTATATCTCGTGTCCGCACCAAAGGGTGGTGTTCACTTTCATGGAGCCAGCAAATACCAACTCCCCTCTCCAGTCTCTCACAACGGCAGCAATGGCAGAGAAGCGAGGACCCACTGCTGCATCAACATTTATTTTTATGTCCAACCTTAAGGGAGGAATCCAAACCTGAGGGGGGGAGCGAAACCAAATGTCTTGAGGTGGAAGCTCTAGAATTTTTATGCTCAGCAAAGAGACTAGAAATCCTGGAAGCTACACCATCAAAATTAAGTGCAACAGTTTCAAAGAGGGAAAGATTCCTTTGCTTCCAAATAACATCACAAAGTATGGCACCAAACAACAAAAATTCCTCTTTTTGACTAGGATTCAGATTGTCCATAAAAGGAGAGGATATGAGCAAACCAACAAACTCCGATGGGGACCCAAACTCAAAGGCTTCCATTCTCAACCCCCACTTACTTTGAAACCAAATAGCTTTAGCAATAGTACAAACAGTAAAGAGATGAAGGGTAGACTCATCTGTTGAACAACACAAAGGACAGCATCTATCTATATTCCCATTAAAATTACTGATTACCTCTTTAGAAGGCAGCACATTAGCATAAATTCTCCATAAATGCATCCTATGGCGTTCATGCAACTTGGTTTTCCATATTTGACCCCTAATAGTATCAATATTCGAGGGGGTTGCGGCTGCCTTGCACAGCCAATAAGCAGATTTGGCTGAAAAAGACCCCGAGTTCGTTACAATCCAAGACCAACTATCCTCAGTTTGGTAAAGAGGGATGGGGATTTTCAGAATTAAATCAACCACTGGCTCTTTGAAGAAATAGTTCAGTTTGGGAATATCCCATCTACTGTGATCCGAGGATAGAAGTTGTGACACTACCAAGGCTAGGTCAGGATTAGCATCGACCTTAGGGGAAGGGATAAAGCCTGGGAGATCGGGGATCCAAGGATCAGACCATATTCGAATAGAGTCCCCATTGCCAAGTAGAATGCAGGCTGCCTTAGAGAAGAGGTGCTTAATGCCCAACAAGCTTTTCCAAAATGGGGAAGCATGGCTAGAATAGGAGTGAGTCAGTAAATTATTACGGATCTTGTATTTCGTCCTCAACACATTAACACAGAGACAATCTTTTCCTGTTAAAATCCACCAGCCAAGTTTAGAGAGGAGAGCTTGGTTGAAGTCCCAGAGATTCCTGAAACCCAAGCCTCCCTCCTTTTGGGGCCAACAAAGAGATGACCAAGACATTGGATTCCAATAAGAACCCGACTTAGATTTAGGATTCCACCAAAATCTACGAATTGAAGCATCAAGTTGATCACAAAGACCTTTAGGGAGCTGGATGGCCGACATAGCGTAAACCGGAATGGCTTGGGCCACCGATTTGATAAGAGTTGCTCTACTGGACCAAGACAAATTTTTGCTTTTCCATCCACTAAGTTTGCTATCCAACCTTTCTTTAATGTATCTAAAATCTTGATTCCTGCTCCTAGAGAGAAAGAGAGGAACACCAAGGTAGGTGGTGTTATGTGACAAAATATTAAGGCCCCAACTACATCTCACTTGACTAATAAATTGAGAGCTAACCCCTTTAGAGGGGAAACAACCAGATTTTTCCTTGCTAATTAATTGGCCCGACCAAGAACAATATTTCTCCAGGCAGGTTTTGAGGGTGGCTAGTTCAGAGGATTTTGCCTTGCAGAATAAAATGATGTCATCAGCATAACATAGCTTAGAAATGGGAAGAGAGATGTTGGACATTTTAACACCAGAAAGCTTCTTTTGAGCAACTTCCCTGTTTATAAGCCTAAGGAGAACTTCACTACCCAGGATAAATAGATATGGCAATATAGGGTCTCCTTGTCTAAGACTCCGGGTGGGGGAGAAACTTGGGCATTGACCCCCATTTAATAGAAGTGAAAATTCAACTGAAGACATACATTGATGAATGAGATTAGTAAAGCTGCTGCTGAAACCAAAGGCTTTAAGAACCGCCATCAGAAAGCTCCACTCCATTCTATCGTAGGCTTTTTGGAAGTCTAGTTTGATTCCAAGGTAGCCCTTCTTCTTCCCTGTGTTTTTGAAACTGTGCACAATCTCATGAGCCAGAACCAAATTTTCGTTAATCCATCTATTAGGAACGAAGGCCACTTGGGCTGGATCCACCATTTTATTTAAAAGAGGTCTCATTCTATTTACAATAATTTTCGATATCACCTTGTAGCAGACATTACATAGACCAATAGGACGAAAATGATTAAAATTATGCGCACCTTTCTTTTTTGGAATAAGGGAGATGAAGGTTTTGTTGAAATCTTTTAGAAGCCAGCCATTACGAAAGAAGCTTTGAACAGCAAGAACTAGTTGATCACCTGCAATATCCCAATAATGCTTATAAAAAACGGCTGGGAATCCATCTGGACCTGGAGCTTTAAGGGCTTTCATCCCAAACACTACTTTTTTGATCTCATTTCTAGAGGGGACTCTACACAGCTCCAGATTTTCTTGGTCAGAAACACAAGGTTGAATGAGATTCTTAAGGTTCTCAGGGAATTGAGGATGGCTAGAATTGTACAGAGTGGAGAAATTTTCCAAAAAATATCTTTGAATATCCTCCTGGTGTCTAATCCACGACCCATCCTCCAACTTAATCTCTGAAATGCAATTCCTATGCCTTCTAATGATGGTTGAGAGATGGGAAAATTTGGAATTACGATCCCCCTCTTTAACCCACAACTCTCTAGACTTCTGCTGTAATCGCAGGTCTTCTCTAGTTAGCCAATCATCTAGCTCTAAATTTAGAGAGGCTTCAAGGTTCAAGTTCTCTCTCGAAGGAGCAGCTTGTTGAATCTTCTTAATTCTGTCTTGGAGAGCTTTGATTTTTTCTTTTGTATTTCCAAAATTTTCCTTATTCCACCGTAAGAGATCACGAGAGGTCACTGAAAGCTTTTTAACTAGCTTAAAGCCTTGAGAGCCCTCCACCCAAGTTTGCCAAGCACTTTCCACCACTGCACAACTTTCCACCTCCTTGGTCCACATAGCTTCAAAACAAAATGGGCGAGATAATACCTTAGTATCTAAATGAGTATCAAGCATGATTGGATTGTGGTCCAAGTTGGAATTGCACAAGTATCTGACCCCAGCCTTGGGGAATAAGGTCTGCCACTCTTGATCACACAAACATTGGTCCAATCTTTCTTTTATATTGGCCAAGCCTTCCCTTCTATTAGACCATGTGAAGGAAGGACCAATAAATCCAAGATCAATAGAACCTGTATTCATCATAAAATCCCTAAGGCAATTCATTGAGCTTTCTGCCACTGCTCTGCCACCACATTTCTCTTTTGCCCGCTTAATACAGTTAAAATCCCCAATCACAACCCAAGGCCCCTAGAAGGAGGAGACCATATTCTCTAGCAACTCCCAGAATTTTTTCCTTTTGGACCTTTGGTATGGACCATAGATGACAAAGAGAAGCCATGGGGCTTCAGGGGGGTCCGAAAAAACTAGAGCAACTATCATATTCTTATCAGAGAAAACTACTTCTAACTCAACACCAAGTCTCCAAAAGAGGGCAAGACCACCAGATTTCCCATTAGAATCAACACACCACGAGTCTACAAACTTTGACCTATCACAAATCTTATTTATCTTTGGAGATTTTATCTTTGTTTCATAGAGGAAAACAATATCCGAATTTGATTCTCGAATTAGCTCCTTAAGAGCTCTAACTGTCGAGGCTCTACCAGCACCCCGACAGTTCCATGCAATGGTCCTCATGGCGAGGTGGGGGGCATGATAAGGCCCGCCTCCTCAGCCATCGAAGATACACATGATGAAGAAGAAGAAAAGAAGCAGAAAGAAGTAGAGGTACCATTCTTACAATGTTTTAATTTCTGAGCTCGAGAAACTGCCTTTGCTCTGGCTAGTGCCTTGAGAGATTTTTTCCTGTGAGGGCTAGAGTGTTTCGGAAAAGGAGGGGAAGGAGTATGAGTGAGCTTAGGCAAAGTATGAATGAAGATATGTTTTGCTTTTTTAGGCGAGGTGTATGGAGAATCTGAAGGGCTTAAGTGATTGGACTTTCTTTTGGACCCTGGCCTCAGATGTGGAGGTGGGCTATTTTTATTTGGAGGTTGGGAGATGGATATTTGTGTGATATTGGGTTTTTTAGATGATGGGCCAGTACTTATGTGATTAGGAGAGCCCAAAATATTACGGTCCGTGCTTGAACGAGAGAGTTGGGGTGTAACTAGAGTGGGACAGGGATTGAGACTAACCAAGGATTTTGACAGATCTTCAGTTACCTTTTCCAAGTAAGTCCCATCATTCTGCTGGAGTGTCTCCATCCCACACTGCTCAAGGACCTCCACTGGTTCATCTCTTATGCCACGTTCCTCTCTTGTAATCATTGCATCCTAAGAGTCCAAGGCAGTTTGGATCCAACTCGACTGGTTGCGTGGGACTGTGGACCTTGAGGTAGAGGGTGTGGCCTCGACTGCTATCTGATTTGGGTTGAGAAGATTATCCAGATTGATACCTGGTTGAAATTCATCACTATCGGCTCTTAGCCATTTTCCAAAGAAACCAAAGTTGACCCCCTCACTTAAGAGAACCTGGACTCCCTTATCTTAACAATTGCGGTGATCATGGCCGAGCATCCCACAGCCAAAACAAAAGTTCCCCAATTTTTCGAACTTAAACGGGATCCACAGGATAGGGAGATGGTCCCTTTCCAAAGGAAAACCTGGGACTAAAGGGCAACTAATATCCATTTCGACTCGAACTCTACACATTTGCTCCAAATCCCTAACCCAGGACCAACCAAATCTGTATCCAATGCTCTGCCCTCTATACTACCAATTTTAAGCACATTCTCCTTACTTCTTCTGTTGAGAGGAAGGCCATGGATTTGAATCCAGAACTCAGTGGTGGAGAAATCAACTTCTAACACACTAATATCATAGCAGAAACATTTTAGGATTAAATGTTCGCCCTTGACTGTCCAGGGTATTCTATCCCAAGCACGTCTTACGTCTGCCTCATGTTTAAATGAAAACATAAAAATGTTCTTATCTACTACAGTCACCTCTATATCATTTATCACATTCCAGGCTTTCACCAATATTTCTTTGACTAAATTCCTTGGAAAAGATTTGTTGGTTAGAATCTTACCAATCAGAAGCTTTTTTGAATTTTCACTGGAAGATAGGACCAGCTCAAGATTGATCATACTTTTCAGCCAGCTGAGTTTGGCCGCTTGTGAAGTTATTGTGTCAACCAAATCTTCTACCATGACAAAAAAGGCCCGGATAAAGGAAAAGGACGATGAAGTAAACTATTTAGGGATGTATTATAATGGAATTAGAGAATAGGGAGGATAGAGATAAGAGGGGATAGAGAAAAACCCAAAGCTTCACTTGGAAGATAGGAACGCTCACAAGGAGAAACTAAACTTCACTAGGAAGATTTGAGAGGCACAAGGCCCATCCTAAGGGTTTGGGTTTTAAAAATAGTTTTAAGTTGACGTTTCAACCAGCTGTTAAAGCCTATAAGGGTGTGTATGTAAATGAGTTTATCTGCTGTAGTAAATTTTAAAATTCCTAATACAGTTCTTGTTTCATTAACTCCAAACACAAATACATTTCCCTCTTCCTTCCTTAACGTTGAAAAAATAGCTTATGTGTCAATAACTGCTTTACTGCTTATTGTATTCTTCCTAAGATTTTAAGCAACTCCTAGTTAAATGCTTACTTCGGCCAAATCTAGCAGGCCTCAGTTAGCAAGTGACACTCTGCCCCATCAAATCTCATAAGAAAATATGCTTAACTAATTAAACCAATATTTCCAATTCAGTACAAGTAATCTCTTGAGTATGACCAAGCAGTGTTGCTCTTCATCAATATAATTTTATTTTTTTTTGGCTTTACTAGTCCATTGAGTTGCAGAACTTTGTACTTTTTCTAAAAGAATTTTGAAAACTTCTTTTCCATTAAAAGGAATGCAATTCAGCAACAAATCATATTACTAATTTCTTTCATTAGTTATGTTCTTTTGTTTGCATTACTACATCCTTTCAAATTGGCTTAATAACCCTTTAATGATGAGTGTCTTAATTTAATGAAAGAGAGTGCAAAGTGACAAAGATGCAAATCAAACAATACAACTAAAGAGGAGACATACTCTGGCATTCAACAACTCAAAAGAAATCAAACAAAGATGATGCAAAGGAAAACAGTTTCAAAGTAATAATGTTTCCTTGAAATTTGATCAAGAGGTTTTAATTTTCTTTCACTATGGCTATGAATTGAAATTAGAATCATGAATTGAAATCGGAATCATCGTTCACCGAGGGATAGGCCAGTGAAGAGGAACCCAAAATAAACCCATGTCCAACAGTTAAAGCAAATCCCATATCAAAGTTAGACCCACTTGTCACATCTATTGGAAGCACTGAATTAGATGGCAAAGAAAGGTGCACAATGTCATTAGGGACAATCTAAGCCATTAGATGATGTGCATCCATAGGGATAGGCAGTTGATGACAATACCAAATCGCAGCCATCACTGTGAAAGCCCTTCAAACTTGACAGAACCAAATCACAAATGCATTCTATATGGACCCCTATCACTTCTTTAATCTTTGTGCTTTTGAACATTCGTATACTTACCACTGATGGAAATGACAACATGACAATCAGATCCAATGGGCAAGAGACTTCCACCCAGGTATGTGATTAGGGGCCTGCATTTGGTACCCCCACCATATTCACGCATTGAATGGCATGGTATAAAAACACACCAATAGACTCAAACTATTTAATGACTTTTCAAGACCTTTGAACTGCTGTCTCTCCTCTCTCTTTACTGTTTTCTCTCCACTACCAAAAAGAAAAAAACCCATTTGTTCTTTGACATCTAAAACTTCAAATACAATTACAAATCATTTTGGAAAGTCTTAATAAAATAACAATATATCTTTGTGTAAATTCCATCAATTAACTAACAAAGGAAATATTGTACCAACGTCTTTCATTCTTAGTTCCACCTGAATGCTCAAAGAACAACAATATTCTACGTACCTTTATTGATCCACTAATCTACTAATCATCTCATCTCTTTTTATTTTCATGGTAAGCCTTTCCTTAACTGAATAAAAATCTGACATTTTCTAGATGCTGCAAAAACACCATGAAAATAATAACTACACAAAACCCACAAATAACTTGACCCAAACATAGATGTCACTCAATCTGGGCATTGATAATCAAAGGTCATTCACATACAAAACTATCATCCTTTAATTAAGATATTGTACAGCCTAATATTGAATGAGAATGAAGAGCAATCCAGTCTAGGGACAAAAAGAAAAAGAGCAATCCACATTCCTAGTATGAAAAAACTAGATTTATTTTCAAATTCGACTAGAAGCAGATGCAACTACATCTTGAAGTAATGCAGGAAACTTTAAGCACATTTTTATTCATGCTAAAAAATTCTCCAACTAGGAAAAAAAAAAGCCAAAAACAAAATGTTAGTTCAAAGTCGACAATGTTTGAATAAAAAGAAGGGTAGCCATGATTCTTAAGGCAACATCTTAAGCAAAAAATGTATTAAGAAAATTTCCAACTAGCAAAAACAACTGACCCATGCATAAGATGTCTCACTTGGTAGAAGCATAGTTACATATCTATATATTTCTAAAAGCTGAAGCGTTACATTTATTGTTACTACGCTCTAGTTGAGCCACATCAGTATCCAAGTCATTATTTTGTTTTTTTTTTTTTCCAATTTTCATATAATTGTTTTTAACATTTATTTTTTTAATATTTATACTTTTCCAATCTTTCTTCTTCCCTTATTTTTTCATCTCCCCACTACTTCTCTAAATCAATATCATTCTTCCTCTTTCCCTTCATCTTCCTTTATTTTTATCTTTTCTTATTCACAACATTTTACTATAAATTTGTTGATGTCTCTTCCATTTTATGCATAGTTTTTCCTCACAATGAAATGTTCTCTCTCTCTCTCTCTCTCTCTCTCTCTCTCTCTCTCTCTCTCTCTCTCTCTCTCACAAATTTTTGATGGATTTTATAATTTTTCTTGCATATCTGCTTTAGTTTATAAAGTTTTATATTCTGTAAAATTCTACTTTAGGTTAATGCAATTTAATTTTGTTTTTTGAATTTTTTTTTTCTGTTCTCTTTGATTGTTAAATGTTATCCAATTGCGTTATAAAGAATTAAATATAGCATATAAAAATATAATATTATTCTATTGCATATTATGATTTGGATAATTTGGTATTTATTGTAAATTGATATTTCTTCTATTACATAGCATGATTTTTTATAGTACTCAATTTAGATGTTAAACTATGAGACTTTACTAATTTTTGTTTATTCTTTAATCCTTTGTGATGGACAAATTACTCTTAATAGTTGTATTAGAAGTACACTATAATGACATTTATTTAGAGAAAGGCAAAAGTTAACCAAACGAAAATAATCAGATGGGTGACTTGCGATTTTATTTTAATCATTATTATTATATTATAATGATGCATATATAGAAATTTAAGTCTTATATTTTGCTAATAATTGTTTATTTGATAATATGTTTTGGGTGGATGAAAACAACAAATTGTTTTCCTAATTGGTTCAATTAATCATTTTTAAGTTTTATTAATTTTCTTAGTTATATTTTTCGGTGTTTTGGATTGTAGGCCAAAAAAAAAGTTTGAGAAAGATTGTTTAAAACTAAAAGAATAATTTCCAAATTTTATTTTCTTTTAATGATTCACAAAATGTTATAAATAACTTTTATTAAAAAATGAATATTTTCATTAATTTGCCTTTTGAATTTCTGGGAAAAATTGTATTGTTTTCATTTTGGTACAACAAAATTTATATTTATGATTGTTCCTATATTATATTTATAATTGTTCCTATAATAAATAAAAATATGATTACTAAATACATTACTCTTTATTAAATTAGTTTAAATTGTGAAAAAAAAATTTAATAAAACCACCATAAAATTATTATCACGCGTAACGCGCGGGTTCGCGGCTATTTAAATGCCCAATTAGAGGCCAACTTCAAAGAGTGATAGATCACCAACGCCAAGTATTCTTACCCTACAAAGCTATAAGCCATGAGATGATATTTGTTGAACAAATTACTAATTTCCTTTTATTAATACTAACATTTTCTTCGCATTACCATATCCTTTCAAATTGGTTTGGTACCCCTTTATGAATGAGGGCGTTAATTTAGTAAGACAGACCGAAGAGTGATAAAGATACTCAAAGATGCAAATCAAACAATACAACTAAAGTGGGTGACATACTTTGACATTCAACAAGGTGAAAAAAATTGAACTAAAATGATGCAAAGGTAAATAGTTTCAATTTAATAATAGTACCTTGTCATGTTTTCTAGGAATTTGATCAAGAGGTTCTCATTTTCTTCAACTGTGTATATGGATTGAAGTCTGAATCATATTTTACAGAGGAATAGGCCATTGAAGAGGGAGCTAAATCAAACCCATCTTCAACAGTTGAATCAGATCCCAAACCAAAGTCAGACCCATTTGTCACATCTAATTGAAGCCTTGAATCAACTGGCAAAAAGAGAGGTGCCCGGTTTCGTGAGAGACTAGAGGAGGTTGACATTGTGTTACAGCTAAGTCATTATATGAAAAGTACTCCGATTTGGCCACTCAGTATTGGACAGCCTACGCACTGAAGACAATTAAAATCATAAACTATTCAAATAAAATAAGAAACCATGATTATCCCCTTTTTGAAGGGAGCAAAATCTATTTGTGAGATTTTAAGTCACTCCTAATGAAATGCTTAGTTCTACCAAATGCTTAACTCTCAAATGACTTTGAAATTGTACAAAATTTAACAGGGCAATGACTCTATGAGCAGACTATATAATTCTAAAATTTCAACTCAGCGATCCACTCCTACTCCGACTCCTGAATTTATCTAACACACACACACACACACACACACTCAGTGCATTGTTTTGAACTAAGTCTTCTAGCAGAAAATAGTTTCAATGTAAAAATAATACCTGGGTATATTTCTTCGCATCGGACTCAGTTTCTTTGACGGTAGATTGAAAATGGAATCATCTTTTTATAAAGGGATTGGCTATTGAAGAAGAACCTAAATCAAACCCATTACCATCTGCTGAGGCAATACCCAAACATAAGTCAAGCCCATTTGCTATATCCACTAGACGCCTTGAATCATATGTCATCAGGGACTAGAGGAGCTTGAAGGCTCTCCTGTGTCTGAATCCGTATGTGAACCATTTTGAGATAGTAAAGGTGTAAGCAGCTCTGTGTTGTCATCAACATTTTGAGAATTGTGTTGGAAGATAACGGAATTCTGAGGAGAACATAAGCATTTCACATGTATTCCCATCCTTGCAATCACAGGAGCATATTTTCCATTTTCACTTACCCAATGATTGATTTTACATGACATCTCAACATGATTCCGATCACCTTGCATCAAGTCTCCGAATTCACTTTGTAATCGACTGTGAGGTACACCGTAAAACCATAGATGATCACAATTCAAACCATAAAAACACCCCGTAACCATGAGACGTCGCTTACGACTATTGGTAAAAATGTGGATATCACAAACCCAATCGATTATACCATCACAAATAGAACCGTACTTATCATTATTAGCGTAACTGTCCTTCAACGGAATTAGATGAAAAGCAACACAAACAGCAATTGATGGAAACTTAGGACCAACCCAGAATGATATGGAACTTTCTATGCTTTGATGATTGATCCAATTCGGAATCTTCTTTCCTGGTACTATAATATCATATCTCTCTTCATAATCAATCAGATACGTATCCAGAGTGGGAACAGACTCATCTTCAATTGCATTGAACTTGGAGAGGGAGACCCGGGAAGAGCAATCAACCTGATTTGATAATTTGCGATGTGAATGTGAATCCATTAATACTTTGTGTTTCACACCTGAACATTTCATATTTGGTGAAAGCCCTAAATTTCTTCCAAACTGCATGAAATTAGGAATTTTAAGAAATTGAAGTTTAGCAATCTAGTAAATGTATTTGCAAAGGTAATCAAAATTGTATCTATTATTACTTTAAGAGAGAGAGAGAGGGGTACCTGAAGGATTAATTTTCTTAATGATTTTGAATTCAACAAGATGAAGTTTGTTGCATATACTTCTCTTATACTTTCTGGAAGCTTTGGAATTTTCTTAAGGAACTTGGAATCTTGAATTAGAAACCGATTTAATCTATTGAATCTAATAATGCTTTCTTTGAGGTTCAAATCTTCACTCCCTGATAATAAACATTTCTCTGAGTGGGTGAAGCAAGAAGTCAACTTTTTTAGAAAATTCAACTTTGGAAAACAATATTTTGAAAAGCCACAATAAGAATTGCACGCTGCTGCTTGTCTACCAATCCCCACGTCCTTTGGAAATTTGACATTGCCATAAAGGAAGAGTATGCGAAGTTGTTGTAATTTATAAATGCTACTTGGAAGATGACACAAATAGAACCTGGAACCTATATCTAATCGCTCAAGTCCAATGAGATTCCCAATTGATGGAGAAAGCTCTCTAATGGCAGTGTTTGCCACACCTAAATACTTTAAATTTTCCATTTCTTGTGGAAAATCGGGGAACCTTTTAACCCTTTCGCAATTATAAAGATCTAAATATTTAAGAGATTTCATTGCGATACAACTTGGAAGAATTTGAAGTTCAATGCAGCCACAGAGATCCCAGCTTTCAAGCTTATCAAGATATCTAATAGAGTCATGAATCTTGACTAATTTTCTACACTTCTTGAGATCCAATTTCTTTATGTTTGGGGTGGCACTTGACAAGTCAGGTAATTCCCTAATGTATTGATTGTAATTGAAATTCATATATGTCAAGTTTTTGCATCGTATCCTCTACACAAAAAAATAATAATAAATAAATAAATATTTAAAAAATTTTAACTCCAACAAACATTATTAAAATATAGTTTAATAAAGTAATAATAATTTATAAGTAAATAAAAATGATTATACCTTGAAAAGCTTGTCCAATGTAACCCGACTTTCTGGCATGTTGAGTGCTATGAGTTTTTGAGGATCAAAATTGGATGGTAAGGAAGATAAAGGAAATCCAGACCAATCAAGAACCCTTAATTCATTAGGAAGATATTTGAGACCTTTAAAAATATGTACATTACTAACCATTAGGAACTTGAGATTTTTCATCTTTTCAAGACATTTAGCTTCTAATTTCATCTTTGATGGTTCAGGTGAGCATATCATTATGCCTCGAATTTTTTCCGATCCCTAATTAGACAAAGCATCAAGTCAATCAAACTGTACAATAAAATTCACTAAAGTATAATGATGGTTAAATTTAAACAAAAACTAAACTAATAAACTTAAATTTTCTTCAACATTTAAATGAAAAATAATCACTACATTTGCCATTTGAAAAAAAGGTAGAAAATGAACCAAGATAATGCATACCGTATTTTGTGTTAGTACTTTATAAACATCCTCATAACACCATAGCCTACTGCGCTCTCCAGGCAAGTCTGGTGATTCCTGTTGAACAAGGTCCCTACCCATTTGTTGTAGCAAGTCATGCATCAACAATTTATCATATTGACCAACGGTTATTAGGCACTTATCGATAAGTCTTCGAATTCCATAAATTGGATATAAATTGCAAGCATCTAGTATATCAATGACATACTCGTTAGGAAATCCCTCAAAGAAGCATGCAATATCGAGGAAAATATCTTTTTCAGTTTTATCCAATCCTTCATAACTTATTTTGAGTATTTTTTTTATTTCTTCATTAGGAATTCTTTCATACTTTTCTACTGCACTTCTCCATTCAGGTTTACTTCTTCCATATAAATCAGCACCAATTATTACTAGAGCCAATGGCAATCCCTTGGCATATTGTATAACCCTATCTGCAAGTTCCAAATAATCATCTTTGGGTTTGCTGCTTTGGAAGGCGTGCATACTAAAAAGTTCAAGAGCTTTGTCTTGATCTAATTCTTTAACCGAGTAGGTTGAACAACAATTTCCAAGAGTAGCTGCTAAGTGTTTGTCTCTTGTTGTTATAATGATTTTGCTTCCAGAAGCAAACCAATCACATCTTCCAAGCAAATTTTCTATTTGGATCCATTTGTCCACATCATCAAAAACTAAAAGGATCCTCATAAATGAAAGTCTTTCCTTTATCATATTGATTCCCCTAGATTTGTTACCCACCTTTAAATTTGTATCCCTTAAGATCTCAAAAAGAAGTGCCTCTTGTAGTTCGATTACACTAGCATTTGTCCTCGATCTTTCTCTTAAATTTTCTAGATAACAAAATCCATCAAAATGATCACAAATTCTATTAAAAATAGCTTTTGCGATTGTTGTCTTACCTATCCCACTAGGGCCATAGATACCTATTATATGACCATCATTTGACTCAATATCTAAAAGAATGGTTTTTACAAGATAATTTATTCCAACAGGGTATCGAGCAACAAATAATGGTGCGCGATTAAATTTAGAATTTGAGATCTCTTCAACAATTCCTTGGATAAATTTGAACTCGTTGCAACTGTCATTCACATAACATTAAAAAATATATATAACGAGTTAGACTAGAAAATAGAAATGTGAAGATCAACTAAATTACCACCGCATACCCTTGGTGTGGTGGTCATTCTACAAGTATAAATACTTGTGGGGTGAGGGGGGGAAGAGTCGGGGTTCAAGTCTTCAAGAGGGAATTTCACACACATATACACTTAGATTAGGTTAGAGTAGAAATTCTATCTTGTATAAAAAAAAAATTAAAAAAAAGATCAACTAAATTTAAGATGTTCGGCTTGTGCATAAAAATTTTAAATATTGACACTTAAAGTAAGTGGCTTGTATTAATTCCCATATATATGACATTCAATTTAAACATCAATATGCAGGCATACCATAAATTGAAATTAATATATAGAATATTATTGTTTAGAAAATTTATTCATATATAGAATCTATATGTGTTTATATTTAAAAAATGACTAAATAATAAGATACTTGAATTTGATCATTTGACTACTTATTTCAAGTTTGAAAGTCAAAGACTTAAAAGGCAATAAATAAAAGTGTAAAATTGAAGGAAAGTATGGTTATTTGATCAAAATGACTTAACATTAAAAACCAAACCGTCAAGTAAAATCATGTGTTTTGATATATATATATATATAGTCAAATTTTCATGATTTAATCAGTTTTTTTTTTTTTTTTGTGTAACATTTTTTTTGGTTATGAAACTAAAGCTAAAGTTTCTGTCATCACAATCCGGATTTTCATATGGTTCACCAGTTTGACGGTTCAACCCTTGATTCGGTGCAATTCTGAGTACTATACGTCTAGAATGAAGTTGCATGGAAAATCTAAGTTACTGATGATTGAAACTTGTTAAAACTCACTTTTAATACTAGAACTAAATTTTTAAGGATATTTTTGGGAAAAAATTTAAATAAATAATGTGTGGGAGAAAGAAACTCCTATATTTTTTTTATATATAAATGACACTCCTATTTAATTAGTAAGGTTTTTTTTTATAAAAAATAAATCCTTATATTTCAACATTGCTAGCTAATTAACCTCTACAGTCATAGATATGAAGAAAAAAAATACATACATAATTTGGCCAAAAGACTAACACTGATAAATTAGTGCTAACAATAAAATTAGTGATCATAACGGACCACTGAAGGTTATAAAAAGTACAATAGTTGTCATTAAATACATACCTATACTTGTTGTAAGTGCACAATTGCACCTGGCCCCAAGAACAGTTATGGGCCCAGGCCCAATGAGCCTTAAACAATATGAATTTGTAGAGTGCGGGTTTTAAACCCAGGTTAGAAGAGTTTAAGGGTTATATGGCAAGTCAAAGATTGTCAGCACTCAAAAATAACAAGGAATATTGTAACTCAACCTCCTCGGAAGTAAGCCGAGAACTGTTCTTATATTATCTTTCTTTTCTTTCTTTTTCTTTTGATTACCAAGAGAGAGAGAGGTCCCCTTTTTCTGTTCTGGGTCTCCCCTTAAATACTCATCTTTCTAATCCCTCATACACGTGTTGCCCCATCTCCCCCTTAGCCTAGATATTTCTTCTCTCAGTGCCTTTGAATAGTAACCAGAAGTTTCCCCTCCACTGTTCAGGTGTCACTTCCCCATTAATGCGGCTAAGGTAGTAGGTGAAGGGTCTTTAATGTGGAGGCAGCAGCCTTTAGTACTTTTCAAACACCGGAGCTTCTAGGACATCCAAGGGTTCACCCCTTTTAACCGTTGGTCTCCGTCATGTCGTTTATGTGCCGTTATGATAACGTTGCTGATTCTTCTATGCCCATCTGAGAGTAAAATCAACCTCGGATTGGTCCTCGGGTCCTCGGCGCATGAGTAGGCCCAAGGCACTACAAGGTTTCAAAATCAAGGGTAGGTCGGCCTTACTTAGTATGGACTAAAGGCCCATATACCTGTCAGGACCTCTTTACTCCCCACACTTGTAATGCCAACCAGATATATTAGCGGTTTCATGGAGAGCTTTTCTCCATCTTTCTACTTTCTTGCTATCCTTAAGTTTTCTTTCATGTTTAGCTAGGGCTTCTCCGAACTTTCCATTTTGGCTACATATTTCTGATGGATCCACCTTGTAAAAAACAGGTTGCACCAACTGGTCATTCTTCTTACACTCAATAATCTTGACAAATTCATCCAAACACCAAGTGAAGGATGCATAGTTTTCAGAAAATACAATTATTGACATCATTGAGTTACCAATGGTTTTGAGAAGCTCTATAGAAATTTCTTCTCCCCTTGGAAGCTTATCATCAATGAATGTGTGAATACCCCTCAAACGCAAAGCATCATACAAATGGCTTATAAAACCAAAACGGGTATCTTCACCTCTAAAATTTAAGAAGACATCAAACTTCTTGAGTTGGTGGGTGAAAGAAGAAGATGAGGCTCCTTTGTAGGTCACAAGTGCCATCAAGATTTATGAGCAAACAGTTGTAAAGATCTAAAATGAGGAGAAAGAAAACTGTGAAGGGATTGCAATATAACTCAGTAAAATGAATGACAAATTAGGAAGGAGTGAATGCAAGCAAGAGGGGCCTTTAAAGGTGGCTTGCTTTCTGTGTGTTTGACAACTCTTTGAACTTTAAAGTGCCATATTAATGCTTTTTACATTGCTTTTGGTGTGACCAATAACTCTTTGGATATTCCAACAACCATAGATGCTTTTTTTTTTTTTTTTATTGCAACATCTTGCAAGTTTCCACGTGACACCTAAAATAAATCTGGGAACTTTCTAAGCACTATACCGGTCATTGTGGTCAAACAAAATGGTAACTTCTTATCTTATTAGTCATTCGAAAGTGAAACGTAATAAACAAAGGGAAATGTTAATAAAAGTACATATCCCTCTTCCATGCAATCCAACAAAGTTGAAAGAGAGGTCCACACGTTTTTGACTTTCTGGAAAAGTAGCTATCAAGTCCAGCACCATGTCAAGTAAGATTTCTTTCTAGAAAATGAAGTTTCTCATTTTCCTACAGATTTCCCCTCTTTTTCCATGACACTGATGGTGTAAAGAAGAGAGAAGGGAAGGGAAATATTATATTTTCCTAAGTTTGGTTATTAGGAGAGGAGAAAAATGAAGGAGAGGAGAAAAATGAAAATGTGAAGAAAGTAGAATCCACTCAGCACAATAATTTTTTATCAAAAATCTCACACTCAAAAAGGGTAAGGGAATGTGTGAAAAGTCCATGCGCAGGACCTCCCAGCAAAAACAAATTCAATTCCCTTTTTATTTTTTCCAATTTCAATAAGGAAATCATACAGGAATTTGCATTGAAAAATGCCTTTACATTAATATAGGATCTGATTTACATTGGAAAAACTCCCCAATAAAAAAGTACCAAAATTATATATGACATTAGCAAGAAAAATAGATGCTACCGTCTAAGCTTTTTCAATAACCACTTCCTCGGTGCTGTGACATCCATGGCCACGAACATCTTGGCCTTTCTCTCATCTTCTAAAAGTTCACAAGCCTCCAAGAAGATCTCATCATCCATGTCAGGAACGGTTTGAAGTGCTGCAACTATATAATCTATAGAGCTGTAGTCTTGGTCTTCCTCAGTACCCAAATATGTTTTTTTACTACACATGGCTTCCCCTCAACTGCCTCTGGTGTCTCTTTCTTGATGGTTCTCCTAACTTTTTGGATGCATGCTGAGGTTGACGAAGGAGCAGATTTTCGCTTTCTTCTCAGATGAGATATTTCAAACTCCGTAGCTGGAGATTGCGTATTACCAATTATAGCGTCAATCCCCATCCCCAGGGTGTTGATGTTGATCTCCATTTTAATGTCAAAATAACTTGATCTACTATGCTGACTTTCATTACCATAAATCAATCACAAATCACAATAATCATCCAAGATCTTATCTCTGTATGTAATTGCATCTGGATGCTTCTGCACAAATCACAAATCACAGACTGTCACACCGCCTAAGAGAGAGAGCAAAGTCAGTGATGACAGAGCACTAGAGGCATTCTTTAAGACTTTTGGGGAAAAAAAAAATGGTATTTTTTTCATTTTAGTAGGACAAAATATATATATATATATATATATATATATATATATATATTATATTTGTGATTGCTCACAAAATAAATAAAAATATAATTATAAATTATATTACTTTTTATAAATTAATTTAAATTGTAAAAAGTATAAATTAATAAGATCACTTTAAAAAAAATTATCACTTGTAAACGCGTAAATCAGCAATTGGTGTAACTAATTAGGGAATGGCATTCGGATACTAAAAGATTCTAAATTACTTATCCCAAAAATAGAGCAATTCTAATTGAGAATTTATTTTAAATAGATAAAAAAAAATGTCTTATTTCATGTCATTACTTTCAAATTGTTTAACATTCTACTTAACCTTCTCTGCTTACAACATTATCTGCTCTTTGCGCAGTTACTCCACTAGTTACCAAAGAGAGCAGTCCACCTGTTTGATTTGGCTCTATACGTGGCAATAAT
Source organism: Castanea mollissima (assembly GCA_014183005.1). Taxonomy (NCBI): domain Eukaryota; kingdom Viridiplantae; phylum Streptophyta; class Magnoliopsida; order Fagales; family Fagaceae; genus Castanea; species Castanea mollissima. The sequence continues at coordinate 12,278,152 of JACAVU010000004.1, forward strand.
TAACTAAGCTTTTTGTTAATTGACAAAGCTTCTTCTCCGTCTCGTGTGACGCTACTTACTCCACTAGCTACCAAAGAGAGCAGTCCACCTGTTTGATTTGGCTCTATACGTGGCAATAATTAAACTAAGCTTTTAGTTAATTGACAAAGCTTCTCCTCCGTCTCATGTGACGTTACTTTTTTCTGAGAAAGCATGTGACGTTACTTGGTAAAGACCAATTACATGGTAGTTTATAATTCTAATATGGTTGGGTGGGTTGTCCTTTTAGACGGCAAATTATTTTACTCAAAGCATCTTCTTGGTCACATATGACCTTGCCTTATGAAAGACAAATACATCAATTAGTAGTCCACTGATTAGGTAAGCAGTGCATTTCAGGATTAAGTGGCATACCACGGTCCTCGTCAAAACTTCTTCTTGCTCACATGTGACGTTTTTGGGAAAGACAAATCCATGGAATATAATACCAAAATTTTATTAGTAGTCTACTGGTTAGGTAAGCTGTGCTCTTCTGGATTAAGCCGCAAAGCGTGGTCCTACCAAATTTAAAAGTGTAGTCTGTATCGGTAGATATATTTTACTATATTGATGGTAGTGGTCGGAGGTGTGGCTTATTTTAGTAAATATATTATTTTATTATGTTATTTATATTATTTTATTGTGTTAAGAAATAAAAATAATAATGTTAAGAATTTCGTAAAGTAAGATGGTAAAATAAATAAAATAGTTTTTTATGATATCAAATTGTTAAATTTTTAGCACTACCATGCTGATGCTCTAAAGCAATCATAAACCAATATAAACCTGTGATGAAAAGCTTTATAATTTAATAATTTATCATTGTGGCCGTAGTTTAACAATCCATTAAAGGCCGTGTTGCTCATATTTATAATTTAATATAGATTCAGTGTTTATCTAATTCTTTGCCTCATGACTGATCGTCCAGACAAAGTTGTTGAGAATTGGGAAACGGCTATTGCTAACGCTCTGTGCGTAGTGAAAGATAGAAAGGCTGGGATTAGATAAACATAGTTGGAGCATTTACCGCTCTTAAATTTGCTAAAAAGCTATTTTTAGAACCACAAATAATAAAACACATGCTATATTATTGATGGTACTATATCTGAAAAAATTTGACAACTTGCTATCTAAGAAGTATGGACACTTCATTTAAGGGTTATGGCGATTGGGATGGGGTTTCGATCAAGCTATTGTTTTTGCAGTGGTGAGTTGTTGATTAGGTTGTAGGTTGTTGCGATGGTCGAGGGTCGTTGATCAAGTTGTGATGGTGGGCCATTGATCGGCTTGTGGTGGTTGGGTTTATGGATCATGCTATGGGTTGTTGTGGGTGTGGTGGGTTGTTGATCTGGTTTTGGTATAGCTAGATTGAGGTGGAGATGTAATTTGTGTGGTTTTGAATGTTTGGGCCATTGGTTTGTGATGTGAAGTGAGAGAAAAAGACATAGATAAAGAATAAAGAATAAATAAGGAATATTTAAATAAAGTGGTAAAAAAATAGAATTTTTAATGTTGAGTATATTGTAAAGTGAAGTATTAATATAGATAAATTAGTTTTTTGAGTTGCTAAAAGTTAAATTTTTAGCATCACCATTGTATATGCTCTTATAGACTCATAATTGATGTGTTCTTTGGTAAGCTTTGATCTGGATGTCTTAGGTGCTAGTCATGATGTAGGAAAAAAGGAAAAGAGTAAGAGAAAAAAAAGACACAAATTGAGGGACTAGGGTATTGCAGCTGATGCAATTCCTCTTAAAGAAAAGTGAGAAAAAATTGTGAGAGGGAAGGGTCCCAAATTGAGTTAGAAGGTGTGGGCTTTTTTTTAACCCTTCGATTGTTAGTATGTCACATGTCATTCATCCAACTAAATATGTGAGAGAACTACAGGGTTTTAAATGGGAGGGGAGTCACACCCTATCTATATATATTTTAAAAGCCAAAAATTTAAGAAAATCCACTTAGAGATTTCAATTGGATTCTCAATTTCGTGCCACATGCCCCATCTAATTTTTAATTTTTGTATCAAGTGAATTATTAAGTCTAAAAAAAAAACATCAATGATAAGGATATTTTCAACCAATAAAAATGATCTTTGACCCTTCGGGGGGAAGGAGCCTTACTCAAAGATTTGTTAGGATAGGCACCTCAGAACGATTGTCGACATCCTGAAGACCCATCAGATGTCCCACGTTTGACCCCAACGAGCGACTCGCCCTCAAAACCTACAGGGTTTTAAATAAAAGGGGAGTCACACCCTATCTATAAATATTTAAAAGCCAAAACTCTAAGAAAATCCACTTAGAAATTTCAATTGGTTTCTCAATTTTGTACCACATGTCCTATCTAATTTTTAATTTTTGTACCAAGTGAATTATTAAATGCAAAAAAAAAAAAAAAAAAAAATCAATGATAAGGATATTTTCGACCAATAAAAATTATCTTTGACCTGTCGGGGGGAAGGAGCCTTACTTAAAGATTTGTCAGGATAGGCACCTCAGAATGACCGTCAACATCTAAAAGACTTGTCAAATGTCCCACGTTTGACCCCAACAAGTGACTCGCCCTCAAAACCAATGTATGGGTGAAAGGCAAACCTAACGGATGATGATGCCCATACTCGACGGATAAACACATGAACCTGACGATTGGATTTGTAGGACCCCGATGGTTAATGCATATGAACTCGACAGTTAGACATGTACGGCCCCAACAATTGATGTGTATGTACCCGACGGTTGAGTATACTTGGTCCCACAAACCTTCGCATGCTCTCTACTCATAAATCCCCATATGGAAACAACTTGCACACCATGCCCAAAAACCCTACTACACGTTCATATCTTCCTAGTATAGGAAGAAAAGCCCTAGGATCTCGGAGTCTCAATTCCAAAGTGTTGGGGTTTATGCCCTAAAATCAAATTTATTAGCATGTCATAAATAATTAAATTGTTTAATTATATGAGACTATTTATAAATAAACTAATGGGACATTATCTTAGTCCATAAGATGTATAGTATGTGATTTATGTGATTTAGTTACAAAAGATATAAATAACAATTTCTTTGTAAACTCAGAATTTTAGTTCGTAGTTGGTGGTGAAATTAGACATTTCGTCTGCGAAGACTATAACATATCAACTAAGATGATTTGTCTTGATCATGAAAGTGGAGACTTCTAGTTAATATGTTTCAAGGGTTAAGACATATTGAACTGGACCGCTGTGAGATTTATTATTCTCCTAACAACTGTCAAATAAATAATAAATCTCACGACTTCTATTTACATCAACTCTAAATCTTGAGAGAATAATGAACCTGATCATGAGGTGTAAGTTGCTTTGATATATTAGGAGTAAGATCTAAAGTCACAATCAAAACCCTAGTATATTGGGCAGCCACATTTAGTATTGATAGAGCATATATTCTCAAGATGGAATTCATAATCTCGTAACGGAGAAATAAAATATTCTCTTGAGATAAGTTTAATGGGTTTGGTTATTCAGAGTGTTGGACCCAAGCACATTAGTAAGGAGTTACTAAAGTATATATTTATGAAATTAGATTTCATAAATATATGAAATAACTTAAAGGATTAAACCGGGTACTTAAGGATTAAAATATAGTAATCTTCAAAGTAATAGTCAACATTCATGAATTTGTATCACTATGAATATTTTAATGAAGGGGTTGTATGTATAATAAAATCTTGGGATATAATTTATTAATAAGGCCTAAAGTGCAATTTTATATATATATATATATATATATATATATATATATTATATATATAATATATATATAGTAGTATTAAATATAATTAATGATAACTTTAGACTTGTCAGAAAAGCCCAAGGCCAATTGAAGCTAGAGTCTTATTTGTTCCTTTTTGGTCTCACTCCAAGCCACATACTAAAACCCAATTGGAATGGCCTAAAAGGCTAGCCCAATTAGATAATCAATTATATATAAAGAGAGAAACATACAGAATTTCATTAAGGTTTTCATAAGAGTGGAACAAGGAATGAAATGGTGTGTATGTGAGTGTAAGCCACTATTTTATTCTCCCTTGGAAACTGATTGAGAGACCACACTGCTTGGTAATTAAGTGGAATTGGAGTGAAGATTAAAAGTGTTCCCAAGTACTTCTAATATTTTTTTTTTTTTTAATTTCACCACACCAAGGTACATTCTCTTGTTCTTGAATTTTGAAATTTACATAGTACATGTTATCAATTATGAATGAAGATTCGTTAATTTTCCGCTGCGTATGTTTTGTATGAGATACAAACATGTAATTTTTCAACAAATGGTATCAGGGCGGTCTTTTGTATAACATGTTTTATGAGTGTTGGAATCAAAGATAGTAATTTCATCATGTTAGAAGATTATACAATCAATTTTCTGCATGGTTATTGAAATTATTGTTTGATGAAAATTGATATTGATGTTATGATGTTGTCTAAGTTTGATATTAAGTATGTTGGATTGAACTTTAGGGCTATAGCACTGTAAGGTTGAATTTATTCAATCGTTTTGTTGGCTTTATTCCGTGTCAAATTTGCTTGTAATTCAGCATTTAGAAACCCTATATTTAGGTGGGAATCATGTAAGGGTAGTATGTGAAAGAGTATAAAGAAAAACTCAAGAGTGTGCATTCAAGAAGGGCCTCGCAACTGGATCTCGCGAATAGCGAGTCGCCAAAGGAGGCACACGTGTGAAGCATGCAATGGGAGCTAAAGAGTCACGCCAGCTATTGCACTACAAGACAAAACTTCTAGCTGGTCAGGCAGTTAGCTCGCGACTTAAACTCGCGACTCGTTTTAGTCGTGAGCTCAAGTCACTAGAATGCCTTGTTTGGCTGTAACTGACTCTTTGCATTCCATACACACCCTACTATAAATACCGTTATACCCACGAAATGTAGAGAGCTTCCAAAGAGAATTTTGAAAGAGAAACCCTAGAGAAAAGCAAGATTGACTCATCCACAATCTTCATCCTTTAATTTTCCAAATTCCTCTACTCTCACTCTTTCCATTGTTACATCCTTGAGAGGTATATTAACCAAATCCTTATCTCACTATACCCATATTTGTGAGAAGGCATTTTAGTACTTGGGAAGTAGTTAAGAAGGGACCAATTCATTTTGGTTAATGCAATGGGCTTATTGCGAGATCCGATAAGCTAGAGAAGACAAGGTTCGACGTAACCCTGTTGGAGCAAGAAGCTTGGAGGGCTTAGGTGCACTAGGTAGATTAGGCTTGGAGGTTCTTCTACTATTCATGTATCTCAACTTTATTCTCTAGTGGATTATTGACTGCTTGGAGGGCGGTGGAGAGGTTTTTCGCTAAGGACTTCGGTTTCCTCTTCAATAACATGTCGTTGTGTTGTCTTTATGTTTACATCTCTCTTCCCTTAATTTTTACCTTTTAATTGTTACTGTGGTTGTGATTAATTTCGGTTTAGATTGTTTTACCAATTCTGATTTAGCTTATTTTCATATTTCGCACATACATTGTTTGTTAATAAGCTTGTGTTGGTAATTTGTAAATTGGGAGTCTAAACGTTCATAGGTGTTTTACACACTTATTGAACATTCAAGCATCAATGAAATTCAGTTTTGATCTCAATCTCTTTCTAATGTGATCTAGAAACTATGTTTTGTTCAAGTGAAACGTTAAAAATGGTTACCAGAAACTTTGAAATTTTTTAGTTTTCATGAGTTTCGATCGATCAAGAATCACTTTTGATTGATTGAATGTTCTTTTCGATTGATCGAGAAGCGGTCGAGTCAACTCGAGACATTGTGAAGAATTTTTCAATTTTTCAACCAATCGAGAATTTCTTTCAATCAATCTAATGTTTCTTTTCGATTGATCGAATAGGAATCGGGTACCGATTGAGTCATCCAGAAACTTGGAAATTTTTTGATGAAGATTTCGATCGATCAATCGAGAATAGATTCAACCGATCAAAATGAATTGTTTTTGAAATTTCACTAAGTATTAAAACATAGATGGATTGCAAGGTGATGTGTGATGAGATTACACATGTATCTATTTAATGTGATTGATTTTTATGGTCCTTAAAAGTTAAGGACATTTATTAATCATTATCTAACTAAAAGACCTAATAAGATCAAAGATATTAGTTAAATAAAACTCTTAGTCCTAAATAGTTTAGGACTTGCCTTTTAAGAAACATTCTAATGAGATTAAAATTTTTGTATGATTAAAAGTCCTTAATCTATTTTAATTAGAAGTTTTAATGAGATTAAAGGTATATAGTTTCTAATGAGATTAGAAACTTTTATTTAGTAAAGTAAGGATAAAGTTCTTAATAACTAATTTTTGATCCATTAGAGTTAAGGAATCCTAAATAATTTAGGACATCCATTTTAGTTAGTGATTCTAATGAGATTAGAGTCTTCATCAAGTGCAAGGTTATTAATTGTGATGAGATCACAATGATTTCAAGACAATCCACTTGTTTTAAAATTTATAGTAGGAGAGAGATACAAGGGTTGGATCTCATGGCCTCCATTATCGGTTCAAAGTAGTGTGAGTAAGCATCTCGTCTTGGCTTATATGCCTCGCGATCCCAAACGAGGGTGTTTACTTCATAGTACTACAAGATTAAACTTACCCGTTTAAAGTAGTGTGAACAAGCACCTCGTCTTGGCGTATATGCCTCGTGATCCTAAAGGAGGGTATTTTGCTTCATGGTACGATAAGTTTAAACACTATAAGGGAGATGAAATGTGGCTACACATGATTTTAGATAATAGTGTACACTGGACTAAGTGTAATGTTAACCTCCCAAAGGATCTATGTCATTATTACTTAGAGGTTAAAGGTAGAGCGGCAAATTATTTTTGTTTGGTAAGAGTTACCTTAAAAGCATTAATAATAAGAATAGTTCTCGCCTGATCATAGTGGTTGGTATTCCCTCTATGCTGAGGAATATTAATTGCAGGATTAAGTTGTCGTTACACCTAGTATAATATGGTTTTCAGGTTCCATATTATATGGTTATGGATGCAAAATATAATGTCCATGTAATTATGTTCATAGTCTTAAAATAAAGTTGTCATAAATTTTTTTTCTCTAACTACTATTTTAATTGAATCACATTAACTAAGAAATAATTCTGGACATGGTGCTTAAAGGAGCTGAAGTACATAAATATGTTTTGATTTAGCATTGTCATAATTTCCTATACATGATGCATTTATGGAAGATAGCTTATGATGTAATCATAGTCTCCATTGAAATGCTAAAATGTTTCGTTGGCTTTTATCTCAATTATGCTACAGCATGAGATGCAAGAGTTAGTACTAGAGTTAGATTTTATATTAAGTCTAAATGAGATGTTTGGTATGAATCATATTGAAGCTTAAGGAGTTCCAATTCTATGTCATTTTATGAAAATATTTTCATCTTTAAATGAACTAGAATTCTTGGAAGTAGAGATTAAATGTTAATCTCATATGGATATGATCCATAACTCCTTGTTAGAATCATTTGATCAATTCAGATTGTTTTGAAAAGAAATAAATTCTTTTTATATTATCTAAATTGATGAGTGATTTCTATGCAACGGAAGACATCCTAAAAGTTAAGGTTAGGATTAATATGATTTAATTCAAATTCTTAACCTAAACTGAAAGGTAAGGTTGGCAAGAAGAGAAATTACAATACCAAACAGTTGGACAAGCTAGTTGTCCTAGTAGTTGCCAAAAGGAAATTAGACTCAAAAGTATGACCAAAAAGAAAGTGTTTCCGTTTTAGTAAAGCTAAGCATTGTCCATGATTATTTTCTAAATGGAAATTTACATGTTTTACCTTTTAAAGAGAAAGTTTTCATCCTTTGGTATTGTATGTTTTGGCACTTATGTCTAGATCTTATTAATCTAAATGATATTCAAGATTGGTGAAAGATAGGCTTTTAGAACCATTATTTTGTTATATTCCCAGTCTATGAATTCTATTTAGAGGATAATATGATCTAGGGCTCCTTTTGTAAAGGAATATAGCATCAATAACTTTTTTAAGTGAGTGCATTCATGAAAGAGGAATAAGACTCTTTTAGAAATTGTAAAGTACATGATAAGTATTTCTATTTGCTTATTTCTTTTGGAGATATACTCTAATTATTACTATACATTTTCTAAAATTGATTTCAAAAGTTTGTTTCAAGGACATTTGTCAAATTGTGAAAAGGGTGAAAACCTAGTATATGATACTTCCACTTTTGGAGATGTCCATCACTTGTGCTAGAAAGGAAGTCTGACAAATTGAAATTAAAAGGTAGAAAAATGTGTGTTTATGTTGGGTATCCAAAAGGAATTGCAGAAGATTATTTTGGTAGTCATAAAGATGACAAGGTGTTTGTGAAGTACAAATACAAAGTTTCTAAATAATGACTATGTGAATAATCTTAAAGCTAAATGTAGAATTGTTCTAGAAGAAAAATGTCAGAATTCGTTGTAGGACAACTATAAAATACATTAAGAAATGAGATGGTTGTATTAGATACACCACAAGACATTATTCTGTAGATAACTATTACACCGATACAATATCGTAGTGAGAGGATTATTATATTACTTGATAAATTCATACTTTTGGGATAAACTTGTGAAGTCATCCTATAAGGATATGAATTTGATTCTCGATCCTACGTAAAGACAATAGATGATATGAATATGGATTACTGGATCAAGGTTATGTGAATAGAATTAGATTCTATTTAAAGTTTAAAACTTGTAGAAGCGCCTAGTGGCATTAAGTCTATTGTTTTCAAATAGGTCTACAAGAAAATGAGATGAATGAATTTGAAGGTGCAAACCTTCAAAGTCAAAACTAATGGTAAAAAGATTTATTCTAAAGAAATGGTTCGACTATGAAATTTTTTTTTCACCAATAGTCAAGTTTGACTCTATTTAGATTCTCTTATCCATTATATTTCATTTGAATGAAATATGGCAATGGATATCAAGAAAGTTTCTTTTAATAGCAATCTTGAGGAAAACATCTATATGATGTAACTAGACTTATTCATAGCAAAGAACCAGTAGTGTTTGGTATGCAAGTTGCTTAAATTTCATTTATAAACTAAAGCAAGCAACTGAATAATAAAATATCATCTTTGATCAAGCAATCAAATTGTTTGATTTTGATCAAGTATTAAAAGGCCTTATGTGTGTAAAAGCTATATAGAATAATAAATCTCTTAATGTATGTTGATGATATTCTAATCATTTAGAATGATGTAGAGTTATTGTCAATAATAGAGTTTTTTTTTTTTTTTTTTTGTCTAGTCTAGTTTGATATAAAGTACTTGGAAAAGACTGGTCACATCTTAAGAATTAAACTTTGTTAAAATTCAAAAATTAGGATATTGGGTCTATCTCAAACTGCTTAAATAGCATCTAATACTTCAAAAAATGATTCTTTCCTTTTAAGTTTGAAGTTCTTTTATAAAGGACTATAGTCTTAAGACATATAAAAGGAAGAGCATATTAAGATGGTTCATTATGCCATATCAATAGGAAGTCTTTATGCTATGCTATATACTAGGCTAAATATCCATTTTGCGGTGAGCATTGTAAGAAAATATCAATTGAATCAAAGATCACTTAATTTAGTGGGAGTAAAACATATACTCAAATATTTTAGGAGAATAGGGGATTATATACTTGTCCACCAAAGTGAGGTTTTGATAGTTACTGAATGTACAAATACTAACTTGTAATTTGATTATGATTCATTAAGTTGGACTTCAAGATATGTGTTCATCCTAGGTGGTAAAAATGCACATTAAGCTTAAGTATTATCTCATTAGAGAGATATGAGTATGTGAGAAGTAGTAGTAGAAAAGATAATTTATGCAATAAATTGGTTGAAACTTGTTTCCAAACCTTGCCTTAGAGTGACTATATATTACTCTAAAGAGAAATAAGTGTCTAATATATGGTAAATTATCTTTGAGGACAAGTGGGAGATTGTTGGGGTTTATGCCCTAAAATTCAATTTATTGGCATGTCATAAATAATTAAATTATTTAATTATATGAGATTATTTTTAAACGAACTAATGGGACATTATCTTAGTCCATGAGATGCATAGTATGTGATTTATGTGATTTAGTCACAGAAGATATAGATCACAAATTCTTTGTACACTTAGAATTTTAGTTCGTAGTCGATGATGAAATTGGGCATTTCGTCTGTGAAAACTATAACATATCAACTAAGATAATTTATCTTGATCATGGAAGTGGAGACTTCTAGTTGATATGTTTTAAGATTTATTATTCCTTGTGAGATTTATTATTCCCCTAACAACTGTCAAATAAATAATAAATCTCACGACTTCTATTTACATCAACTCTAAATCTTGAGAGAATAATGAATCTGATCATGAGGTGTAGGTTGCTTTGATATATCATGAGTGAGATCTAAAGTCACGATCAAAATCTCAGTATGTTGGGCAGCCACATTTAACATTGATGGAACATATATTCTCAAGATGAAATTCATAATCTCTTAATGGAGATATAAAATATTCTCTTGAGATAAGTTTAATGAATTTGGTTATTCAGAGTATTGGGCCCAACCACTTTAGTAAAGAGTTACTAAAGTATATATTTATAAAATGGATTTCATAAATATATGATAAATAATTTAAAGGGTTAAACCGAATACTCAAGGATTAAGATGTAGTAAACTTCAAAGTGGTAGTCAACATTCATGACTTTATATTACTACGAATATTTTAATGAAGGGATTGTATGCATGATAAAGTCTTGGGATATAATTTATTAATAAGGTCTAGAGTGCAATTATATATGATGTGGGATAAAACACTCAAACCGTCCCTGGACGGCCATCACCCCAGACGCCGTCCAGAAGTTATCCTCAAGACGAGGGTAGCGGACAAGGACGTCCAGAGGGTGGTAGTGGAGCGACATCTCTCGTCCGTGGGATGCGCACTGACTACCCTTTGAGAACTCGTCCACGAACAGACCAGTGGATTAGGATGTTACACTTGGAATTAACAGGCACACTCGACCAAGGAACTCCAGGACGAAGGCATCACACTTAGGAAAAATCTCCGAGTAAGATGAAAGTCCCTTATCCCACGCATAACCGACAGGTATCCGTTGTGAAACAAGAGCATAACCTCCAAACGGTTATACAAGTTACGGGCCCCATCTCTCCTTGAAGCCAGGAGAAGTTTATATTTTGGTAACCGCCCATGAGAACATTATATAAAGGCTGTTTCAGACAAACCCAAGGTATGAAAAAAAATTTACTCCAGAAAAGTTGGAATTCATAATATGGAGAGAAAAACTAACTTTACCATCGGAGGGTTTTCGGCCGGCAACCCCGGTCACCTTTGATTTGCCTTTCTTTCTTTGTTCAGGCTGCCGAACGAACCAGTGGTCTTTTCAAGTCCGAAGCATCCAGCCTACTGATTTTCGTTGCATCATCAATATATATATAGTGGTATTAAATATAATTAATGGTAACTTTGGACTTGTCAGAAAAGCCCAAGGCCCATTGGAGCTAGAGTCTTATTTGTTCCCTTTTGGTCCCACTCCAAGCCACATACTTAAACCCGATCAGAATGACCCAAAAGGCTAGCCCAATTAGATAATTAGTTATATATAAGGAGAGAAACATACAAAATTTTATTAAGATTTTCATAAGAATGGAATAAGGAATGAAATGGTGTGTATGTGAGTGTAAGCCACTCTCTTATTCTCCCTTAGAAACTGAATGAGAGACCACACTTCTTGGGCATTAAGTGGAATTGGAGTGAAGATTAAAAGTGTTCTCAAGTACTTCTAATCTTTTGTTTTGAATTTCACCGCACCAAGGTACGCTCTCTTATTCTTAAATTTTGAAATTTACATAGTATATGTTATCAATTGAAAATGAAGTAGATCCGTTAATTTTCTATTGCGTATGTGTTGTATGCGATACAAACATGTAATTTTCCAACACAAAGTCCTCTCTACAAGGAAATCCCTATATTCAAGGAATCTCAGTCAGTACTACACTACTATACAAACACCAAGCCCTCACTTCCTTGAAGTATGTGAAATTTCCTAGTCTCACAATATTGAGTTCTTGGAGATTCTTCTATCACTGACTTAATCTTTAAAATGTCTTTAGCTTGCACCCCACTGGTGCTTTCTGTTGGTTCTTTGTTCTCTTATTCTTTAGGGACCCCCGTTGGTGCATGTGTGGATGATCAGTTCACTAACGATTTTGTGCATCATCAATCCAAATCCAATTAGGTTCTAAATTAAATTTTAATTGGGGTCTAATTTTGCGCCATGTGTCTACCTATTTTTTAAATTTTTTTAGCAAATGAATTATTTGATTCAAAAACTGAAGAATCTAAATCCAATTATTTTATAATCAGTCTAAATCCAATTAAGCTCTAAATCATATATATATATATATATATATATATATATAAATGAGAAACCATTACATGTTTTAGAAATGTATGATTTAAAAATGTGTAAGTTAATATCATGCATAATTTATACATCTTCTAAAAAAATGTATAATTTGAACCGTGTAATTGTGATTGTTTTTAATTGTAACTGTGCAAGCGTGCATATGCACGAGGTTACACTCTAGTTACTAAATAATGGAAATGAAATTCTTTCTCCTCCCTCTATCTCACTCCCTCTAACATGTTGTGGCTGCAACTTAGTACATTCTCACAATCATATATAATTGACCACGAACATTAGAAGTTAGAACTATAGGGGACACAAAAATTGTGGCCTAGGTTTTCTCTCCTTGAGATTCATAAAATCAATTTTGCTAAAGAGCAAATCAATGAAAACACTGTTCAAAGATTTAGTCCCTATAGATTTATTGTATATCAATATGTCAGCTAAAAAGCAAAAAATTGAGCTTTGATAGATATATTAATTTAATTTCCACTGCATTTAGTTTAGTTGGTGATTTATTTGTGCTACCACGCCATTGCATGTAATTAAACCTAATTAATTAACTTGGATAATTAATTAATTTGCAAGAGGTCAATACATTTTTGTCCTATCAAGTGGTATCAGAGCAAACACACTCTGATTAGGTTTTAATTATTGTTGTGTGATCCATTGACCCATGTTGTCATGGATAACGAACAGTCTCTAATTATTTCACCTTTATTTGATGACACTAACTATGCATACTGGAAAGTACGCATAAGTGCTTTCTTGCAGTCTTTAGATGAGAAAGTGTGGCAAGCTGTGGAGATTGGCTAGACTAAGCCAAAGAAAGCGTCGACTGATTGGGAGGATGCAAAGATCTAAGCAGCAAACTTCAACAGCAGAGTGTTGAATGCCATTTTCAGTGCGGTCATGAATGAGGAGTTTAAAAAAAATATCCTCGACTAAAATTGCAAAAGAAGCATGGACTATTCTCCAAACAACCTATGAAGGAACTAAGGCTATTAAAGATTCCAAGCTTCAAAGGCTTACTATAAGCTTTAAGGAGATCAAGATGGAGGAGGATGAGTCCTTCGATGAGTTCTATGTCAAACTCAAGAACATAGTCAACTCAGCCTTTAATCTTGGGGGAAATATTCCCGAACCCAAGGTCGTAAGAAATGTGCTAAGGTCTCTACCTAAAAAATTCCGTGTCAAGATCACTGTTATTGAAGAATCAAAGAATATTGACTCTATTCCTTTGTCAGAGTTGATTGGAAACTTGCAAACCTATGAACTAAGGTTGACAAGACTCTGGAAAGCAAGCAAAGGAAAGAATGTGGCACTGAAGGCCAAAAGTAATGAGAAGGATGAACCCTCTGAAGATTAGGATTCAAAGATGAAATCCTACATCACTAGGCAATTCAAGAAGTTCATCAAGAATGCCAATGTGAAAAGATTAGATCAAAACTGATGGCAAGTAAATACGTCTCAGTCCAAGGGTTAGAACAAAGGGAAGAAAGACTCTAAAGATGGTGGTCAATACACCGTTCCCTCTAGTCTTAATTATTTTGGCTGTCATGGTTTTGGGCATATGAAATAGGAATGCCCAACATATCTCAAGGCTACTGGAAAAACCAAGACACTTGCTGCAACCTTGAGTGACATTGAAGCTGAAATTGAGTCCAATGACAGTCATAATGAGGGAATTCTAAATGCCTTAACTGCTACAGTCGATCCTCCTTAAGGGATTACGAAAGTTGCTGATGAAGAAAAAGACTTGGTGGTGTCAAAATTTGAAAAGATGGATGAGCAGGATGACATCCATATAGCTTATGCAAAATTATACAAGGTTTTGGAAAAGCATGAGAAACTATATAGGCTGGCCACCAAGAAGCTGAGCGATGTGGAACTTGATAGAGAAGAGCTCTCAGCAAAGTTTGATGAAGCAAATTAGACCATTGGAACTTTGTGGTTTGAGAACAACTTCCTTGCTAAAAGGACAAAGAAGCTTGAAGTGGAGCTATTCCAAGTTAGAGCTCAACTGGAGAGGACTTCCAGTGCAAAGCTAGAAGAGATGCTGAGCTTTTAAAAATCTGCTTCTGACAAGACTGGATTGGGGTATGAATTCAGAATTGACACTAAAACTGGAATAACTAGTGAGAACATAGACAAGGGCAAATCTATTCTAAGAGCATCCCTAAAGGTTGAAAATTAAGAGACTAGGAACCCTAGGACTAAGAAAGATAATAATAAAAAGTCTCAACAAAAGAAGCCACATTTCTGTCATCACTGCAAAGCTTTAGAGCACACTCGTCCAAATTTCTATAAGTGGTTAGGCACTCAAGAAAGCAATAGTATGCTATCGTCTGGAAACCAGAATCAGTTTCCATCATCTATTGCTCCTTTGGGAGATCTTCTTAAGGCCATTATGTTCCTTTCAAACCTTAATGGATTCAATTCTTCTCCCTCACCCCAGGATCAAAGGTTCGCAAAAAGGATAGATCCTTCCTCCAATTCCAAAGTGTGGAAGGAAAAAGGCTCCAAGTGATTAAGTCACTTCCTCTCTCTTTTGTTCTTGCATGTCCTGTTTTTTTGTTTTTAAGCTTTTAAGTCAATCTAGTTTTATACTTTGTATGTTTTCTTTCATGTTTTTGTTTTGGTTGTTTTCAATTTTGCTTTATTTGTTTTTCATAAGAATAAAAATAAAATTGAAAAAATAGAAAATTACAAAAATAGTGTGTGTTGTGTATATTGGTACTTGTGTACCTTGGATGGTCTTTGAAACAAAATTTCTTAACTTTGTATCTTTTGTAGCTTAGATAAGCATCTCAATGCAGTGAGCTTTAGTTTAATAAAGTAATAATAATTTATAAATAAATAAAAATGATTGTACCTTGAAAAGCTTGTCCAATGTAATCCGACTTTCTAGCATGTTGAGCGCAATGAGTTTTTGAGTATGAAAACTAGATGGTAAGGAAGATAAAGAAAATCCGGACCAATCAAGAACCCTTAATTCATTAGGAAGATATTTAAGACCTCTACAAATATATTCATTACTAACCACGAGGAACTTGAGATTTTTCATCCTTTCAAGACATTTAGGTTCTAATTTCATCTTTGATGGTTCAGGTGAGCATATTATTATTCCTTGAATTTTTTCGGATCCCTTATTAGACAAAGCATCAAGTCAATCATACTATACAATAAAATTCACCAAAAGCATAATGACGGTTAAATTTAAACAAAAACTAAACTAATAAACTTAAATTTTCTTCAACATTTAAATGGAAAATAATCACTACATTTTCCATTTGAAAAAAGGTAGAAAATGAAACAAAATTATGCATACCGTATTTTCAATTAGTACTTTATGAACATCCTCATAACACCATAGCCTACTACGCTATGGTATCTAGTCCTTCATAACTTATTTCGAGTATCTTTTGAATTTCTTCATTAGAAATTCTTTCATACTTTTCTACTGCACTTCTCCATTCAAGTTTAGTTCTTTCTTACAAATTAGAAACCATTATTACTAGAGCTAATGGCAGTCCCTTGGCATATTGAATAGCTGTCTACTAGTTCCAAATAATCATCTTTGGGTTTGTTGCTTTGGAAGGCATGCATACTAAGGAGTTCAAGAGCTTCATGTTGATCTAATTCTTTAACCACGTAGGTTGAACAACATTTTCTAAGAGTAGCTACCAAGTGTTTGTCTCTTGTTGTTATGATGATTTTGCTTCCAGAAGCAAACCAATCACATCTTCCAAGCAAATTTTCTATATGGATCCATTTATCGGTATCATCAAGAACTAAAAGGATACTCATAAATGAAAGTTTTTTCTTTATCATATTGATTCCTTTAGATTTGTTACCCACCTTTAAATTTGTATCTTGTAAGATCTCAAAAAGAAGTGTCTCTTGAAGTTCGATTAGTCCATCATTTGTCCCTATTCTTTCTCTTAAATTTTCTAGATAACAAAATCCATCAAAATGATCATGAATTCTATTAAAAATAGCCTTTGCAATTGTTGTCTTACCTATTCCACCAGGACTATAGATACCTATTATATGACCATCATTTGACTCAATATCTAAAAGAATGGTCTTTACACAATAATTTATTCCAAAAAGGTATCGTGCAACAAATAATGGCGTGCAATTAAATTTAGAATTTGGGATCTCTTCAAAAATTCCTTGGATAAATTTGAACTCGTTGCAACTGTCATTTGCATAACATTAAAAAATATTGATAGGCCAAAAATGTATTGACCCCTTGTGATAAATTAATTGATTAATTACTAAAGTTTATTAATTAATCAAATTAACATGCAACGTACATGGCAGCACAAACAAATCACAACCTAAAATATAATGCAGCTGAAAATAAAGTTGACACGGTGATTTGTTTACGAATGAGGAAAACCTCCGAGACAAAAACCCCACCGGATGATTTTAAGGTCATCATTCCCGAGAATTCACTATTACCACAACAAGCGGTTACAAGTAAAGGAATCTCAATACCTTATATCAACCTACAGTTGAACCCTTACCTCAATACCCAATTGGACTTGTTCTGTAGTGACAATCTCTCCTTTTAATGCACGGCTTCTAGTACGTGACTAACCAATAGATGCATGGATCCCAGTACATGACTTGATCACTAACTTGAGATGGATGTTGGCTGCAAAGTTCTTCAGTTCATCACATGATGAAGATCACGAAATTTTTTAGTCACAAAACCCTACGGTGTACAGACACAGTAGCTTCATCAAGATGAACTAGGGCAAACTAGGTTTCCGGTCACAATTTGCATGAAAAACACTTTGCTCCACACTTGTGCAATTGTGCTCTCTATGACGGCCCTTAAAATAATCCTTATATATATTTAGGGTTGTGAGAAAAGAAATCCTAAACATGCATTCACGGATTGGATGAAAATCAAAACTAAAAATCTGTTTTTCATAAATCTCGACAGATACCCTATCTATCGAGCAAATGTTGAGCCTTGGGTTGAAACAGCTTTTTAAGCCTCAATAGATACTAGCTGTTGAGTTTTAATGAACATCACTTTTTCACTTGTTTCTTGGACAGACTTGCATGGTTTTAACACTTGAACTTGAAACCTTGTTTTTTGAAGTATTAAACACATCCTAGATCTACCCAAATACAAGTAAACTGTGTTTTGTCAAAGGATTAGCCAATTGCATAAAATATTGACATATATTCCTAACATAATTAACATATATCCTAACAAATATATATGAGATAGATCAGAAAATAGAAATTTGAAGATCAGCTAAATTTAAAATGTTCGGCTTGTGCATAAATTTTTTTAACATTGACAATTAATGTAAGTGGCTTGTACTAATTCTTATATATGACATTCAATTTAAACATAAATATTCATGCATAACATAAATTGAAATCAATAGGATATATTATTATAGGAAATTTATTCATATATAGAATTTATATGTGTTCATATTTAAAAATTGACTAAATAATATGATACTTGAAAGTTTGAAAATTGACTACTTGTTTCAAGTTTGAAAGTTAAAGACTTAAAAGACCATAAATAAAAGTGTGAAATTGATGGAAAGTATGGTTATTTGATCAAAATGACTTACCATTAAAAGCCAAACCGTTTGTTTTGATAAACATACAGTTTTTTTTTTTTTTTTGTGAAACATTTTTTTGGTTGTGAAACTAAAGCTAAAGTTTTTGTCATTATAATTTTGATTTTCATATAGTTTACTAGTTTAACGGTTCAACACTTGATTTGGTATTCAATGCGATTCTGAGTACTAAAGGCTGGCCCTAGGCCTAGGCCACTTAGGCCATAGCCTAGGGCCCCTTACTAGAAAAAGACCCACAAATTTTGGGGCCAAAATTAATATATTTATTTGAAAAAGTTTTTTTTTTTTTTTTTTTTTTTTTGAAGATCTAGGAAGAAAATAGTTTTACATTTTTTTTCTACTTTTAAGAAGTCCCAAAGAATTGAGTAATGTTAAAGATAATACAACTTTAAATACATGAGTCTTACAAATATGTGTGTCAATAATCATAAGAAATAATTCAAATAGGAAAATGTTAGAAATACTATAAGTTTTAGTTCAAAGCCTTTACAAATTGATGTGACAATTAATATGATTTGTGGACGTCAACAACCTATTAAATGTATTTTTGAATTCTTTTTTGTGATTGGTAATACATCTTTGTAAGCTTCATGTTGTAAAATTTATCATATTCCTAATCTCATTCATTCGAATTCTTGTTTATTATTTTCTTGAAGTGTCACTAGTCACATCATTGCTATATCATTTGTAAGTATTTTTGTAGTAAAATTTGTTATACCTTTATAATTTTTCCAAAAAAAAAAGCATATTACAATTTTTTTAAATAAATTGTTATAAAAAATTATAATATTAAATACTAGTTTAAATATTACTTAAGTGATGACAAAAAGGTCTCATTTAAATATATCGCTTTAGGCCTCTGAATTTGTTGGGCCGCCACTGTGAGAACTATACTTCTAGAATGAAGTTTCAAGGAAAATTTAAGTTACTGATAATTGAAACTTGTTAAAACTCACTTTTAATACTAGAACTAAATTATTAAGGAAATTTTTGGGAAAATTCTAAAATAAATAATATGTGGGAGAAAGAAACTCATATAATATATAAATGACACTCCTATTTTATTAGTAAGTTTTTTTTTTTAATCCTTC
Source organism: Castanea mollissima (assembly GCA_014183005.1). Classification (NCBI taxonomy): domain Eukaryota; kingdom Viridiplantae; phylum Streptophyta; class Magnoliopsida; order Fagales; family Fagaceae; genus Castanea; species Castanea mollissima. Next base: position 12,297,359 of record JACAVU010000004.1, read on the forward strand.
TATTTCAACATTGCTAGCTAGTTAACCTCTACAATTGTTAGGGACATATTTTTATGTAATTAATATATCCTTTGATAAAACGTACTTTACTTATATTTTGGTAAATCTAAGTAGGTTCAAGATGATCATTACAAGTGGTTAAATTGAAGACATGAAGATTACTCAAGAACCGTTCAAGAAAAGTGCAATCTGCAGGTCTCAATACCTCCTCGACAGAAGATCGATCTGTCGAGATTCATTAAAGCTTGACAAATGTCTCGATCTATCGAGCTTATAGGATTCAGACTATAGCTAGCAACGTTTTTATTCTAAAAGGTTATTTATTTATGGGTTTGTATAATCCTCATAGGACTAGGAAAACCCAAGGTTTATGGGTTTGTATAATCCTTATTGGACTAGGAAAGCCCAAGGTTTGTGTAAACCTATTTGGAATAGGAGAGCCCATTAAGCTCCTATTTAAAGGAGGTGAAAAAAGAAAAACCTAGCCCTAATGAGTTTCATAAGGTTTTCTTTTTAAACCCTAACCTCCTCCCATAGAAGAAAGAGTTCTTCCTGCGTTTCTTGTACACCTTTGGATTTTGTAACTAAGCAAAGTTTCTTGCACCAACATTAAAGATCTTATTGGTGTTTTTATGTAAAGCTACTGCAAATCAACTACAACAATCAAAGGGTTGTTGTGGTGTTAGTCACGTACTGAGATTTGCGCAAAGGAGTAAGCCACATACTGGGATCTGCGCATCGATTGGTTAGTCACGTACTGGGAGCTGTGCATTGATAGGAGAGATTGTCACTACGAAACAAGTCTAATTGGCTATTGGGGTAAGGGTTCAACTATAAGTTGGTATAAGGTACTAGGATTCCTTTACTTGTAACCGTTTGTTTTAAAAATAGTGAATTCTTGGAGTTGGTGACCTTAAATTCATCCGGTGGGGTTTTGCCTCGGTGGTTTTGCCCATTCATAAACAAATCACCCATGTCAAATTTTATTTCCGCTGCATTTAGTTATTTGGTGATTTGTTTGTGCTACCACGCGTATTGCATGTAATTGAATCTAATTAATTAACTTGGCTAATTAATTGGTTAATTTATCACAAGGGGTCAATACATTATTGACCTATCAACTGGTATCAAAGCTGGCACACTTTGATTAGAGTTAATCTTTGCTGTGTGATCCATTGACCCCTGTTGTCATGGAAACTCTTGATTGTTTTGATTTGCATAATCTTGTGTTGAATGATGATGATGATATTCAAGATGCCTATTGCAAGCTTTATAATTTTTGTATGAAATCTCTTGAATGTTTTACAAAATTAAAAGTTAAATTTAAAAATGTCATATTTGAAAAAGATGATTTGATTGCAAAATTGGATGAAGCCAATAATTTGAATGAGAATTTTAAAAATCAAATTTCATCTCAGGTGGACAAAATTAAGAGTTTGGAAGAGCAATTAATTGAATTTAAAACTAAAGTTGAAAAATTAACTAGTGTCAAACTTGTTGTTAAGCCTAACTCAAAAGAAAAAGATTTTTATATTCCTCCGTTTAAAAGGAATAATGAAGAGTTGAAGGCTAATATTACTAGGATAGACAAAGGTAAAAAAATTGATATTAACGCTAAAGTTTCTAAACCTATGTCTAAAACTCCTCCTAGGGTGAAAGAAAAATCTGAATTTGTCCCCATTTGTCATCAATGTCATATTGTTGGTCATATTAGGTCAAATTGTCCTAAGTTGAGGTCTCTGTCAATCTCTAAAGTTAGACCTCCTTTTAGGGTGCCAAGTAGTTCCAAAACTGCTCATGTTTGTCACTATTGGGTGTTTCTAGTCACACTTGTCCTAATTGTTTCAAGTTGTTTCCCCATAAGCGAGTGTCCAATAGGTCTCATCCTTTTGTCTAAAGGCTTTGTACATATTCTTGGTGAGTTATTAAAATTTTTAAGCTTTTTAACTCAATTTTAGAGGAATTATAATTCATTTATATCCTTTAGTAGACATACTAGGACACATGCATTTTCATCTTCACGGCCAAAGACTCGTGCTGTGTGAGTGAGAAAATAGTCTAAGACTTAATTGTCTTTTTTTTTTGTCCTCTACTTTAATTCTTTCTATCTAAAGTATGACTCTCTTGCTTGTTTTCTTATCTTTTTGGAATCATGCTTTCATGCATATGCATCTTGTTTTATGCATTGCTTTGTTTAACTTGCTTTCGTTTGTTTGTTTTCAGTTTTGTTTTATTTTTTTTATAAAAAAAAAAATGAAAAATCAGAAAATACAAAAATAGTTAGTGTTTGTGTACATCAGTACTTGTGTGCCTTGAATGGCCATTGAAGCAAAGTTTTCTAAACTTTGTATCTCTTGTAACTTAGATGAGCATCTTTATGCACAACTAAGCAAGTGGATTTGTGGCTCGTGTTTGTAATGAGTCTTAACACTCGTATCACTCTTTTCGACGGGAATGAATAGAAAATCTTAAGAGAAAGGCATAAATAACCATCTCACCACTGTTGCTCGTCAATCATGGAATGACATCGGTATGCTTCGGCATAGCAAAAGTGTAATAACAAAAGCTTAACATCATTGGGTATTTCTTTTCTCTCTTTTATATGCCCATACATGATATGCTTAAAAGAAAATATGCAAAGAAAAATTAAAGCAAAAATAATCAAAATACTTTAAAATATGATTGCAAGCGTGTATTCTAGGAGATGTGGAAGTTATAGGTTGTACCTTGAAGGTAATAGTCACCATCAAACAGTTATGATTGTGTGTGAGTTAAAGTGATTTACTCATATCTCAAATCATCATAACATGTAGACACTTATGCAATCTTACGATATTTTTCACACATAACACATAATATTCTTTGCTACTTTTAATACATGTGCAAATACAATATGATTTGGCTATCACAAGGAATACATGTGCTAATGTATGCCTACTAAACTATCTTGACTTGTTTTTGAAATATAAAATCAGTTAGACGTGTTGTGTGTGTGTGTGTGTTTTGGATCTAAATGCATGACATTTTTTATTGAGAGATGTTTTTTAGAACTAAAATTGTTGCTTGGATCTTTGGTTGAGTTGCATGTTTGATTGCATTCATGTCTGTGTTTTTCTCTTCTTGAAAAACTATTTTTATAGCAATCTTGATAGCTTCTCGACACCTTTTGACAGCTAGGCTATCTATCGAGCTTTTCAGCTTCTTTTTATAGCAATCTCGACAGCTTCTCGATCCATCGAGAAAGTTTCTGTCTCCTTGATAGATGCTCGATAGCATCTTGATCCATCGAGCCCCTTTTGCTGTGGACACCTCTAGATAGTTGTACTTGTCGAAGTTTAAACCTTGACACCTCTTGATCGATCGAGATACCCTTGCATGCATTTCATTTTTCTTTGTTTTGCATTTTATCCTTTTTGTCCATAGCATCTTGTTTTGTTTTTTTTTCTTGTAGATCTATGGTTCCTTGTTCTCCTTGTTCCCTCTATATCAGTTTTTTGTCTATCTCTAGTCAAGTCTTTTAGCTTTTTAAGTCTTTTGTCTTTTTATGCCCTTTGACAATCGTGTCAAAAAGGGAGAGAGATTTGAGAATTGAATGTCACTCCTCAGGTGGAGTAATAGAATTAGGGAGAGAACTTCATGATAAAGGGAAGAAAGTTTTTGTTATAACTAACTTAGGGAGAGAGTTAGTTTGATACACTTTGATATTATATATTGATATATATATATATATATATATATATATATTTGTGTTGAGTATCCTATGTTTTTGTAACCATTTACATACATCATGTGTTGTTTCTATATTTGATGATGATGTATGTGTTTCACTCTTTATCTCACATGTGTTGTTTCTTTTCTCTCTCTATACACATGTTTCTTGTTTAGTTTATTTAACTTGTCATTTTTTTTCCCACATGGTACCTTGATGTGTTTTGTTTAGTGCCTTTTAGGAAAGACAAGTTAAAGTCAAGTCAAGATTCCGAACCTTCTTCTTGCAACAACTTCCAAGGTTTAGATCTTTTAGACTAGGCTTATTTATTTTGTAATCTTTAGTAGAATGTATTCTAGGACAGTCAATGTACTCTTGTAGTTTTGTCACGGATTGCCAAAGGGGGAGATTGTTAGAGACATATTTTTATGTAATTGGCATATCCTTTTTGAAACCCTAACCTTAAATAGCTTCATAAGATTTTCTTTTTGAAACCTTAACCTCCTTCCACAGAAGAAAGAGTACTTACTGCGCTTCTTGTACGCCTTTGGGTTCTGTAACCAAGCAAAATCTCTTACACCAACATTGAAGATCTTATTGGTATTTCTATGTGAAGTTGCTGCAAATCAACTACAACAATCAAAGGGTTGCTGTGGTGTTAGTCACGTACTGAGATTCATGTAAAGGAGTAAGACGCATACTAGGATCCACGCATCGATTGGTTAGTCACGTACTGGGAGCCGTGCACTGAAAGGAGAGATTGTCACTACAAAACAAGTCCAATTGGGTATTGGGGTAGGGTTCAACTATAGGTTAGTATAAGGTGTTGCGATTTCTTTACTTGTAACCGCTTGTTTTGATAATAGTGGATTCTCAGAAGTGGTGAACTTAAATTCACTTGATGGAGTTTTGTCTCGATGGTTTTCCCCATTCGTAAACAAATCAACCGTGTCAAATTCAATTTCTGCTACATTTAGTTATTAGATTTGTTTGTACTACCACACATATTGCATGTAATTGAATCTAATTAATTAACTTGACTAATTAATTGGTTAATTTATCACAAGGGATCAATACATTCTTGGCTTATCAACAGTCATGGATATGAAGAAAATAAATACATACATAATTTGATCAAAAGACTAATACTGATAAATTAGTGATAACTGTTGTTTAACAATAAAATTAGTGATCATAACATAGCACTGAATGTTATAAATAATAAATATTTGCTATAATTTTTTATAATTCAATTGTTACAAAATTTGAAGGTGGGATATGCATTTCAACGTTGGATATCCTTATAACGTAGATCAGACAATGCATCTAAACTATAAGGTTCTTGGCCATTTTTTCTATAATTAAATGTATAAAACACATTAAAATTTTCATGTATTATACTTGTACAAGAATACTTCAACTAGACTTAACTTTAATACTTTTATCAACAGCTCATTATACATGACAATGAAATTATCAAATTCAATATTTTTAGTTTCATCAATTAATATTTAAATTAAAAATAAAAAATTCTTTATTTTTATAATAATCTTGATTTTTTCAATCTATTGAGATTTTTCTATAAATTGAATGGTTAGATCTTATTGTTTATATATGTGTGTGTGCATGCGCACGTGTATGTATGCGTTTATATTATATTTTAAATAAACAAAAAAATTTAAATTAACACGAGAAAATAATCATTTTTGTTATTTTGCCTTTTTGTTTGCTATGAAATTAAATGGAGGAATATATGAAATATCATCTTCTTTATTTTTCTTTTCTTTTTGTATAAAAAAATATTATTTTCTTTATTAACCACTACATATTTTACTTGAAAACACAACTAAAATTTGGAAAAGAAAAATTAAATAAACTAGCAAATTAGAATATACTAATATTAGCGATAAAAATAACTCACACAAACAATGATAGTTGGGTTGTTGTTTAACTCTAATTCGACAAAGTTCGGTAACAATTTTTGTTAGACCCTTAGGCTTTAAACTACTATAAAAGCTAACATGTGTACTTGTCATGTAAACATGTATAATGCATATGACTCACTTAACCCAACTAGCATGATTCACTTAAGTGAGTTATTTGTACTGCACATGAAAAGTACATATTCAAATTTAAAGTACTTTGAAGTTTGAAGCCAAAAGTGCTCTAACCAAGTTTGTAGTCAAATTTCGTCCAACTTAAAATTAGTGGTCATAACAACCAATATAACTCAAAGGACAAGAGATGTTATTAAATAAACAACTAAGTTTGGCTTTATTTATTAAATTATAAAAAATAAAAAATAAAAACTAAGTTTGGCTCCAAACATTTTGAAGCCTTGGACTCCAACCACCAATAGAAGATGACGTTATTCCATGTCGTGTGCATTGCACATGAATCACCTAACACAACAAATTTAGTGAGTCTTGTGCATTGCACATAATGGGACACATATCATCTTCCTATTGATAGTTGGAGCCTAAGGTTCCAAACATAGTTGAAGCCAAATATTTTCCTTAAATACATACCCATGCTTGTAATGCCAGCAAAATATATTAGCTACTTCACATAACTGTAGCGACTCAAGGAAAAGCGCTAGCCACATCTGCGCTATCCTTCAAAAGGACTAGTAACAATTGAGATTCCTTGCAATTGTTAATAAAACTCAAATCTACCCAGTAAATACCCAATGTGGGACTCATCACACACCCACACACATCACACAATCAATCAAATTGGGGTATCACAGTTACGAACTTCTGATGAATCAACATTGTAGAAAACTGGCCACACTAATTGGTTATTCTTCTTAAACTCAACAATCTTGGCAAGCTCATCAAAACACCAAGTGGATGATGCATAGTTTCCAGATAATACTATTATTGAAATCATTGAACTCTCAATAGCTTTGAGAAGTTTAGTAGAAATTTGTTCTCCCCTATGGAGATTATCATCAATGAATGTGTGAATACCACACTGAATCAAAGCGTTATACAAATGGCTTATGAAACCAAGGTGGGTATGTTCATCTCTAAAACTTAAGAAGACATCAAAGTTCTTGAGTCAGTGAGTGAAAGTGGAAGATGAGGCTTCATTGCAGGTCACAAGAGCCATCAAAGTTAAGGAGAAGATGGTCAAGAAGAGCTGAAAAGTGGAGGGGAAACTGAGAAAGAAAGAAATTAAGACGTTGAGTGGATGTGCCAATGATTCCTGGAACTAAATTGTATATAACCTTCAAAATGACTTTTCTAACTTTCGAGAGCCATTGACCTGAATATAATTGCAATTTCCTTGTAACCTCTAAATATTCCTCACGCATTATTTTCATGCCAGTTTGGATGAGAGGAAAGTCAATGCTCACATAATTCCTGGTATAACGGATACGTAATTAACTCGTAAATGACTTTTCCAACTTTCTAAGGGGGCCGTTGATCTTAATAAATATAAACTGCAACTTCCTAGTATCTTTTTAATATTCCTCACGCATTATCAAAAAATAATAATAATAAACCGTTGACCTTATTGTGATTAACTCTGAAAGAATGATGCTTTAAGAATGGTAGTATATATAATTCTTGAAACAACAAGCTGAAATTTAAATTGGTCCTATATAGGTTGAAATAACAAACTTCGACTTTGAGAATGTCAGGGATGTACAGCTCACGGACAAGATTATATTACAATTAAGGGAATATGGTATGTTGGGTTCTAAGACTTTAGGTTTAAATGTATTAAAACTTTAATTTATAATGTTGGCAAATCATGATCAAAACATTTAGTCTTGTTTTAGACTTGCTCAAGATATGTTTAAGTGTAAAGTTGAAATTGAGTGTACTGTAGGATTTACTGTGTAAATCTGCCTGGCTCGATCGATCGAAAATTAGACTTGATCGATCGAAACTCGTGCAGATTGTTTTTCTACAGAATTTTCCAACTCAGCTCAAGCCCGTTTGACGTGTAGGGTTTTATGTTTTGCCTTAAGTATAAAAGGGAAAACCCTAGCCACGTTTAGAGGTTGCTCTTTATGTTGTGTGTGTGAATCTCTTGTGAGATCTAGAGGTGTTTGCCTTCACATACACTTAGGGTTATCAAGATTTAGATTGATATCAAGAGTTTGGTGATCAATTCAATTGCAAATTCAAGAGCTTAAAGATATACAAATGGGAGTGCTTGTGCTTGTTGGGAATCCAAGAAAGAAGTAGTCCGTGGACTCGGAGCTGTCACGTGGTCGTGGTATAAGTTTCCTACTCGAGGTAGCAAGTTTCCTACTCGAGATAGCAATAGGATATTAGTGGTCTAAGTCGCTATTGTATAAATTTCAATTCTTTCATAGTAGATTCAGTCTACCTTGAGGATAGTTAAGTTAAATCATCCCCAAGTTTTTCACCGGTTTGGTTTTCCTGGGTTATCATATCATTGTGTTCTCTATTTTTCGCACTTTACAATGATATGATATGTTGGTGCTAACCTAGATCTGTTTAATTTGACTAAGTAATCACCTGGCTAATTAACTAAGTTAATTTGGTTGTTTTAAAGGGTCTAACAATGTATAAGTGGTATCAAAGCGGGTTGGCTCTAGTGTTTAGATCTTTTGATCTAAGAGTTAATCCTTGATCCCTATTATCATGGATAATTTTTAGTGTCTTACTGTTTTTGATTGTGATGATTTGAATTAAAAGGACGCTGTTGTTTCTGTTGATCTTATTGATGCCTGTAAAACTCTCCGTAAGGAATTATTGAAATCTATGAAAATTACTAAGAAATTCAAGGAAGAGTTAAAATTGGCTGATCTTGAAAAAGAGGAATTGGTTGTTAGATTAGATGAATCTAATAAAAAGAATAAATTTTTGAAAAAACAAATTTCCTTTCAAGATGAGAAGATGAAAAGTTTGGAATAAGAATTAGTTGTATCTAAAGTTAAAATTGAAAATTTGACTAGTACCAAGCTTGCTGTTGATAACAGAAGTGTTTCTGTTTCTCCTAAGCCTAAAACTGAAAAAGTTTATATCCCTCATTTCAAGAGAAATTTAAAAAAAAAATGCTTATTTTGCTAGATTAGACAAAGGTAAAAGTTTTGATGTAGACACTGAAGTTTCTAAACCTATGTCTAAACCTACTATTAGAGAGCATAAAAAATCTGTTTTTGTGTCTACCTGTCACCTTTGTGGTGTTGTTGGTCATATTAAACCAAATTGTTCTTTGTTGAGGTAAAAACCAAAATCTGAGATTAGATTTGCTGTTAGGAATACTGATATTTCTAAATTTGTTCCCGTTTGTCACTTTTGTGGTGTCTCCGGTCACATTCGTCCTAATTGTCATAAATTGAAATTTAAAAATTCTTTGTTTCAATCTAGGATATGTGATGATATTTCTCCTGTCATAAGTCTAAATAAATTGTTTCATATGCTTTTGAAAAATTTAAGCTTGTTGGCTTGTGAAAGGAATTTATAAGATTTTAGTCTTTCTCAGAAGATTGGTGTAATCTCTCAAATACACTCTGCTTCACATGGATTTTCACCTACAAAGCCAAAGACTCGTGCTATATGGGTGAGAAAAGATTCTGTAAGGTGAGTGTTGTTTACTTGTCCTTAATTTAATTCTTTCAATTAATTATGGACATGTTTTCTTTTAGTTTTTGGTTGTTTTATTTTCTTAGGTCATTTTGATTATTCAAAAATCCAAAAACATTGAAAATTTTCAAAAAGACAAAAAGATATTTTTTTTAGTCTTGTTTTATTTTTCTTGAGAATTAAATGAATTATGATATCTTTCTCTTGATTTAGAACATGCTTGACATTGTGGAGAAACTTGAATAGTATGTGTTATATAAGTGCTAAGCTATTTTTTATTTTGTGTGAGCATGTACTAGTTAGTACATGTACTCAAGGATTAATTAAGAAATTGATATTTCTTAGTTGTGTACCCTCTATAGCTTAATTAAGCACTTTCATGCATGGATTTTTGCATTTTATTCATTTGGCATAATGTGTGCATTTTTGTTTTTGGTCATAAAATTTGTTTTAAACCAAAAAGATTGGTTTTTGTTTTGCATTATTTTTCTTGGATTTGAAATCAAGGTTGGCCATATTATCTTTACATAACTTGTTTATGTACTTTATTTAGCTTGAATGAGCTTATTTTATTGCACTTTGCTAGTTTGAGCTCTGTAGTGCATGTTGTGTGGGAATTGTTTATAGTTTTTGATTACATGATCTTGATATTGAAGTCATATGCTTTTGATTGTTGGACTTGAACTTAATGAGAAAGACATAAATAACCATCTCACCACTGTTTACTAGTCAATCATGAACACCTTAGTGCATATTATAAGATTTTGTACTCAAAAAAATGTAGCACATGCATAAAAAGAATATAAGGTGTAGCCTCGGATTAATGCTAAAATTGGTGTGTACATTATTGGGATATAATTAATTCAAATGAAATAAATTTGGTGTGTATACTATCTTGACTATTCTAATAATTTCCAAATCAACTAAAATTGGTGTGTGCATTATGAGGCAAAATAAAAAAACTTACATTATTCCAAACTTGTTTTCTAGGAGATGTGGGAGTTATATGATGTAACTCTTTAAGTGATAGTCTCTTTTAAATTTATGTGATGAATTTTGTAGAAATTGTGATTAATTACTATCTACTTATCACCTCATATGTATCTCAAGCTTTTACCAGTTGCACACAGTTCACAAGTTATTCTTTGCTAAACTTGGTACATATTATTGTGTGTGATCTTATTGTGGCCATCCAAGATTGAAAGAACCTTGATTTTGATGCAAAATGTGTTTAATGTTTGAGTTTTTGAGGACAAATTGATTGAAAAACTTGTTTTTGGAAAATCTAGGTTGAATACAATTGTTTTTAAAAAACTTTTGATCTCATACTCGTGCATTTCATTCATGAAATATTGTGCTTTGAGGAGTTTCCGCATACAATTGCTTTATTTTTCAAAAATTTAAGTTTTTCATATTTTCGATCGATTGAAGTTGTTTCTCGACCGATCAAAAATGCGTTAAAATTTTTGGTTAGCTTCTGCCTGACTCGAATGGTAATTCGATCGATGCTCGACCAATCGAAACTGCAAATTTTCCAGTTTTTAAGTTTTTGACCAAATTTTTTTTTCATGCATCATTTGTGTTTAGGATTCACATGCATTGCATTTTTTTTTTTTACCCATCTTGCAGTTTTGTAGTCATATCTTTCATTTGTTTTCACACATAACATGCATACACTTTGCTAAATTCGGTACTCAACTTGATCTAAAAATTGATTGATTAATTTTTGAGTCCTTTATACATTTTAGTATATGCTATTTTTTATGTGTGAATTGCAGAAAATATTTTTCTTAAGAAATATTGTGGATAATCAATGTGCCAATATTTTCTCTACTCATGCAACTATTTATGAGTCACATAGTGTCAAGTTTGTATTTATTGAAAGAGAGAATATTTTTCTTCATGCATATCTTCAACTTAGTTTTTAAGTTTGGTTTGTATATCTTTATTTTCCCCACCTCTTATATTTTCCCTAAAACTATTTTTCCCAAAACTTGTTTTGTTTTTCCTATTTTTATAGGGGGAGAAATTTTTTTTTAACCTTTGTTGCTCTTCATAGGGGGAGTTGCCTATATTCTCTGTAGAGCTAGATTCATTTGTTTCCTTGATTCTTTAATTTCTCTTATCCTTTGTTGCATATGTTGTCTGTTTACTCTTTGTTTGAGTTGTATTTGTCAATTCGTGACAAAAAGGGAGAGAAATAGATGAAATTTTTAGAAAATTTTTTAAAATGTTTTGTTTAGGAGGAGATGAAATTTTTTTTGAAAGGAGGAGACAATAGAACTTTTTGATGTATCTAACTTAGGGGGAGAGTTAGTTTACTTCTGTTTTTATATTGTGATTTATTTTGTTTACTTGTATTTTTCCACACATGCATTTATGTGTTTGTTAAGTGTTACAGAAATATACAAGTTGATTCAGTCGTGCTGCTGTCTACACTTACAATTGATGGATAGTAGTTAGGTTGAATTTGTTTTTGTTGGAAAATGTTTTGTAATGGGCTGTGTTTGTAACTTTGAGCACTTTTTTTAAGTTTGTGTTTTGTCACGGATTGCCAAAGGGAGAGTTTGTTGGGTTCTAAGACTTTAGGTTTAAATGTATTAGAACTTCAATTTGTAATGTTGGCAAACCATGATCAAAACGTTTAGTCTTATTTTAGACTTGCTCAAAGTATGTTTAAGTGTAAAGTTGGAATCGAGTATACTGCAGGATTTACTATATAAATCTGTCTAACTCAATCGATCGAAAATTAGACTCAATCGATCGAAACTCGTGCAAATTTTTTTCTGCAGAATTTTCCAACACAGCTCAAGCCTGTTTGACGTGTAGGGTTTTATATTTTGCCTTAAGTATAAAAGGGAAAACCCTAGCCACATTCTGAGGTTGCTCTTTATGTTATGTGTGTGAATCTCTTGTGAGATCTAGAGGTGCTTGCCTTCACATACACTTAGGGTTATCAAGATCTAGATTGATGTCAAGAGCTTGGTGATCAATTCAATTGCAGATTCAAGAGCTTAAAGATATACAAGTGGGAGTGCTTGTACTTGCTGGAAATCCAAGAAATAAGTAGTTCGTGGACTCGGAGCTGTCACTTGGTCGTGGTAGTAAGTTTCTACTCGATGTAGTAATAGGATGTTAGTAGTCTAAGTCACTATTGTGTAAATTTCAATTCTTTCATAGTGAATTCAATTTACCTTGAGGATAGCTAGGTTAAATCCCCCTCAGGTTTTTCACCGATTTGGTTTTCCTAGGTAATCATATCGTTGTGTTCTTTATTTTTCGCACTTTACAATAATATGATATATTTGTGTTAACCTATATCTGTTTAATTTGACTAAGTAATCACTTGGCTAATTAATTAAGTTAATCTGGTTGTTTTAAGGGGTCTAAAAACATACATGGTACTTAGAAATTAATAAATAAGAACATGTTTAATTGGTACACTATAATAGGCCTATAATAGAATGGTTATTACATTTGAATATAATTAAGTCTAAAATGTAATATTTATCTTTTAAGTTTTACTAAAATTCATTTAATTTTCTAACTTTACTTTTGCTCAACTTAATTCTATAAATTTCAATAGTTTTCAATTAAATAATCCGTTAGACCTTAGTTCTATAACTTTGATTTTGTTTAATTTAGTCCTCTAAATTTCAATAGTGTTCAATTAAATACTCCATTAGACCTCTGTTTATCTTTGCCGTTAACTGTTTTTTTTTTTAATAAAAAAAAAACCCATAAATTAAGGATTTAAGGGATAGTTTTAAAAGGTGATATGAAGTTCCAAAGTTTGGGAAAATTTAGGCTCTTTGAGGTTTCAAATCTGTCCTACTTCAAAGCTCTTCCTTAGAATTGGAGGTTTTGACCCTTTTATGGTGTCCCTGTTATGCAAGAAAAAACTATAAATTTGATTTTAATGGTGCTTACAGTAAAAATAAAATATCATATATAACTAAGATTATTATGAGCTTGCATAAGCTTTGGATGCAGAAGAGCAGTATTAATGTGATATGAAGTTCTCAATCTCTCTCTCTTAGTCGTTGGGTTTACGGGTTGGATAAAACTTAGGTACAATACCTTAGATGATGTTCCTTAGATTCCTCTTTTAAGATTCAGTCATGTGATTGTTTAACTAAAAAATACACTTCCATCCTATGAGAAAAAATCTACATGGCATAATCTTAAGAGAGAAATCTAAGGAACAACACTTAAATACTGTACTCAAGTCTTGCCCTTAGGGGTTTGGTGGGACTAGGGGTCTTTTTTCTTTTTTTTTAACATTTAAGATTTAGGCTCAGTTGGGTACGATGCTCCTTCTATGTTCATCGCAGGGACCCCATAATGTGAATGAGATTATGAGGGTGAGACCCAAGAATGAGATTACTTGATTTATTACTATCGCTGGGTGATCGCACAAAGTTTTTTGGTTTCAAACACGCAATGGGTATGTGAGAATTGAAAATAGATAGAAGACATTAAAGCAACTAGAGAATTAATGGTAGACATTAAAGACCCCAGATCTTTATTTCTGTTCTATAAAAAAAATTTAAAAAAAAAAACTTTATTTCTGGTTTAAAAAAATTAATAATAAAATATTTTAAAAACACTAAAACTACTTTGTTTTTGCGGAATTAATGGTAGATAAAAAATGGAGGTTTAATGTGAATTGAACATTTTTTTTAACTTAAAAAATTGAATTAAACAAAAGCAAAATTAGAGAACTAAAATTAATTTTAGTGAAACTTAGAGAATAAGTATTGCATTTTAGCCTATAATCAATATAGTAGTTTGGTTGTATTTCTATTACAAGGTATAACAATTTCTTGAAATGAAGAATAACTATTATCTACCAAAATTGTTGTGATTGTTGTTCTATAACCTTTTAACCTTAATTTCTATAAATAAATAAAAAAGCCTACACATAAATAATAGCTACAAAAATTTCAAAATGCTCAGTGCTATTGCATCTCTGCTCTTCTATGTAGGTACTCTCTCTCTCTCAAACAATAATGATTTTTTCAATCCTTCAGATAGGGAGATCAGATTTTGATTTGGTATTACCTATTACTTGCTGAGCCAAGTACTTTGGTATTAATTAATTTCTATTATGTAAAATAATATTTGTAATTTTTTTCATTATAAAAATTTCATACCATTAAAAAAAAATGTCATGTCACTATTCTGTTAAATGCATAAGCAATAACATTAATGGCTATTAACATAAGTAATACTAATACCACTCATTTTTAAAACTTGAGAGATCAGTAATGCTCACTTGCAACCTTTTTTTTTTTAATAAAAAATGATAATAGACTTTATTCATTCGATATCACGTTGTACAATGGGAAGATAAATGAGGCGTATTCTTCTAACTAGACAATAGCCTCCTCATTCTCTTTTGCAGTACTAGCAAGAGCTAGAGTAGCACTATTACATCTTAAAGGAACAGAAACAAAGGACATACTAACAAATTGTTCACAGATAAGCTTAATATCCTCCAAAATCCAAGCCACTTCAAGGGAACAGATCCTATCAGAGTTAAGGAAGTCCACCAATTCAGAAAAATTGCTTTCAAAAATGACATTAGAAAAGCTAGTGTTTTGACAAAACACAAGGGCCTTACGCATGACAGTAGCTGCTGTCCAAAGAGAATGAAGTTCCTTCTTGGTTCACTCACATAATGTTGCCATAACTTCCCCCTTTGAATTCCGGATGAGAAAGCCCACACCAACAGATGACTTGGACGAAGACTGAGACAAAGCAAGGTTTAATTTGAATACTGAATCTGAAGAAGGAGGAGACCATTTACTAGCACATCGAAGCTCGAGACCACAGACCATCTAAACAAAGAGATTTGTTTCCAAAAATGAGTTTGTTGCAATAGTCCCATATCATCCAAAAAGCCACACACAAAATTTCAAATTCATTTGCAACTTGAGGAACCAATTATGCTCACAGTGTAAATTTCAAGCACCAACCATGTAGTTTCGACTTTAAATTTTAGGAAAAATTACAATTTACCCACCTATGGTTTGGCTAAAACTTAAGTTGCCTACTTGTGGTTTGAAATTTGACACTTTATCCACTTAAAGTTAGTTCAGTTAGAATTTTGTAACATATCTCTATTTAAAACAAGGCTAAATATATAAGTTTGCTCCACTTTTATGTCTCACTCCTTCAAAAACACAAAAAGCATAAAAATACAAGATAAAATAAAATAAAAACAGATCTATCGAAACACTTTTGTCAAGAAATTTCAAATCATGGGTAGACAATTTAAATTTCGGTCAAATCTCGGGTAAATAAAGTCTCAAATTTCAAACCATATATAGACAACTTAAATTTCGACCAACAACAGGTGGATAAGTTGTAATTTGACCTAAATTTAGGAATTTTTTTAGAGAAAATTTAAATATTTGAAATATATTATTTTTCTTATTTGATCATATTATTTGATTTTTTATAAAATTTTATTGTGGTTGATGGTTGAGAGTATTTTGGATCATTTAAAAATTAATGTCAATGGATTCTTATTCTCTTAATAATGAGTTGATAACTAGCATTATTGTACATGCGATGTGTGCTCGTAGGCTTTTTTATTTTTTCAATGTCAAAATTTTCCATATATTGCAAATAGAGGTTTATGCATTTGTCATTGTCATAGTTAGGGTACTATCGTCTTTTTCAAGAAAAAAGATTGGTGAAATTTATACGTTTAGCAATCAATGCAATAATCAATTCAAAGGTGAGAAGTGAGAACTCCTGTTTAATTTTTCTTTAAAGTTAAGTAATAAATGAAAATTTTAGATGGACCTTACTTTGGACCAGTTCTGCATATTATATTATCTTCTGTCTTTTTGTTTCTTATAAGATAATTGATAATTTGTTCAACTCAATGCCACACTAACAGAAGAAACGAAAGAGTTTATAATAGCGCTGCTCCATTTCATTGAATGAGTAAATAAGATGAGAGAGTCGGTCAATAGGTTACAGTTACACCTCTGTTATAGTGAAACAGAGTCAGAAGAGGTAAAAAATCTGTAACAGAACTCAACGTCTACTAACAGAATCTTGACACGTAATCAGGCTTAATTATAACAGACAAAAAATAAAAATTAAACTCGTTTCTTCTTCACGTGACTTCGGCGTGTATCACTTAATTAAAGCGGCACGTTTTGCACTTGTTCCTTTTATGAAACTTGAGGATCTCTGGCATAAAACGATGGCGTTTTGTTGCCGCCTTCTTGGTTGTGATCAGCATCAGAGTTGAGAATGCTCGATGATCTATCTTCAACAAAGTTAATGCTTATTCACTTGGTCTCATCTCACTCAGTACTACAGACCCATCAAGCTGAATATCAAGAAGACAAATGAAGAGTATGTTTGGCAAATATTATTTTTTTCAATTTTTTTTTATTATTTAGCTTATTTTTGTAATTATTCATAGGTCTCACTGCACTTTTTGGTATTATATATAGGTCCCACTATACTATTTCAGATAACTTTTACTTTTATCAATAATATTTTCAGTAAAAATTTTTTAATTTAAGTAAAATAAGTGAATCCCAAACAGACCAAAATCACCATTCCCATAAGCCTTTGGATGAATATTGGTTGTTTTTATCACCCAAAAAGCATGTCTAATTAGTCAAACATTGGTCATTGTTGGCTTACTTGCTTTTTTTGGTGGGAAGATGGGCTTTTGCCCTTATTTTTTAAAAAATCTAGCACAATATTCATGTTTTGAAACTATTAAGTACCGTGTTCCTATTTTGAAACTCGACTTTAATAAAATCAAGTTACAGGTGGAACTCGACTTTAACAAAGTCAAGTTCTATACATATTTTGCCGCTTAATTTTTTTTGAAAATTTAAGTGAAACTTGATATTAGCAATGTCGAGTTTCACTCAAAAATTTACATATAACTCGATTAGGGGTGTGCATGGATCGGATTGGGTCGGGTTGAGGGAATTTTTTGACCCAACCCACCACTGTGGGTCAAAAAAAATTCGATCCAACCCAACCCATCACATATGTCCAATCCAACCGAACCCACGTGGGTCAAGTTGAACCCATGGGTTGGACATTTTTTTTCTAATTATTATTAAATTGAACCCATATTTTTTTATTAATTATATAATATATTTAAATATATATTAAAGAAAGTAATAGGATTTTATATTATATATATTTATAGGAATTGATGAAATGCTCTATTGGGTTTTAACTTTAAAAAAATATTTATTAAATATATAATATATTTTAAATATATATTAAAATATGGGTGGGTTGGGTCGAGTTTGGTGGGTTTGTAATTTTATGACCCAAACCCAACCCGACCCGCTACCAAAAAAAAAAAAAAAAATTTAACCCAACCCAATCCACCAAGCTCTAAAAACTGACCCAACCTGGCGGGTTGGATCGAGTTTGGCGAGTCGGTGGGTTTTCTGCACACCCCTAAACTCAATTTTGTTAAAACTGAGTTTCAAAAACAGTGACATTTTGCTAAATAGTTTCAAAACATGGACATTGTGCTAGATTCTTTTAAAAATAAGGGCAAAAACTCATTTTCCCCCTTGGGGCTTTTGCAATGGCCATATCAGCAACAAATATGCCCATAACAAACTCATAACACATGCTATAAGCCTATAAACACTACAATCATCTACTTAATTTTTAAGGGGCCAAGGTGAAGAACTGCAAGAGGAGCTATCCAAGATTACATTAGATTGAAGAGGGAAATAAGTGCATGAAAGGAGGACAAACAATGGGATGATCAAATGGCTATGAAAGGTCAATATTGTAGGTGCAGTTTGTGGGATTGTGAGCTTTAAAAGAAACGAGACAAGATGCTCCCATACTTCTAACATCAATTGAAGAAAGCTACTTAAATTTTATTCTTCTTAAAACAAAACAATCTGAACACAAACATTGAGTTTCATGGTATGTCCCAGTGGAAGGAGATTAGAAGAGAAATAATAATATAATGATGTATATACGGTCTGATGTGAATCCCTCCCATGGCAGGCACGGCCTTCTCTCTTCAACAGTCCCTCAATCAAAACCACTGCATTCTTAAAAACCTAATCACTCGTACCAAAAATAGAATTAACACAACTTAACAAAGTTTTAACAATCAAAGAAATTAGAATTGGTAATTTATATAGTGTATCTGGCTCTCTATATCTCTTGATCTTTTGACAATTTGAAAATGTAGGGAGAATAAATAGGTAACTTTTATACTTTGGCTTGAAGTTTATAAGCAATAGCATAATCCCCATTCACCTAAAAAAGGTACTTTTAACTGGTAATGACACAGAATTTTTTGCATTTTTAGATTTTTTTTTTTTTTTTTATACAATCAAAAGGAAGGGTTGGTTTAAGTTTCTATTACAAGGCCAGGAGATATTCATATGTGATTTAGAAGCCAATTTAGCAAAAGCCCTAGCCTCAGTTAGTGCCCTTGTTATGAATAGCAAAAAACACTGCCATCCCCTGCTTCCGTGAGTCAGAAGTGATTTTATTTTATTTTTTTTATTCATCAAAGAAGCCTTCTCTTCTTTGTGTAGATATATCCTCCAATGTGACTTGCAATAAACAGGACAAGGAGAGAGAATTCTTTAAGAGTAGCTGTGAAAAGAGATTTTATTTATTTATTTATTTTCAACCCGAAACATATAGCATTTTTTTTGTACAGAATGTATTGCAGGCTGAAGCAAACATAAAACAGTTTTGACATTTTTCCTCCAACTTAGAAGAATCTTTCGAAAACCCTTCAGCAATGATCACCAACTGCCAATTATCACAAGCTGTGCACACCCAAACAGGTCTCTCTGTCTTTAAACTTAAGATTGCAAAGCCTGAATTGTTACTAAAGTACCTGCAAAACATAGACTTAGAAAGCACTAGGACTGATTGCATAGTGCTTTCTATCTAGACATTGCACTAGAAAGAAAGAAATAAAAGTCAATAATTTTTTTGCCTTTTAGGTTTATAGCAACTAGTAAGCTTCCCATTTCCACCTGACCACTCAGTACTCACATGTTTTGATTACAGCTTCTCCTCATTTACTTCTTGTATTCCTTGATGATTCTCTGAACTTTTTGACCGCATGCTGAGGTTTACAAAGTTGCAGATTTTCATTTATTCTCTGATGAGATATTTCAAACACCCAAGTTGGATATTGCATATCCCCAATTATCATCAATCCCCATCCAAAGAGCATTGTTGTCGATCTCCATATTTATGTTCAAACAACTTGATCTATCATTCCAACTTTCATTACCATAACCAAAGCACAGATTACATACAACAATTTAGGATCATTTCTCAAAGTCATCAAATAAATGCATATATGATTGCATAAATACCACCTATTAACAAACAAATGATTTTCCACATTTTAAAATATGATTTCACAAGTCTTTCATTCTTAGTGCCACCTGAATAACAAAAGCATCAGAATATTGTATTTACTTCTTATTATCTCCTCACATCCCAACAAGCTCCTCATTTTTTTTTTCTTTTTAAGGTAAGGTAAGTCGTGTGCTAATAAGCTTTGCCCGAACTAAATTGAAATCTGACACATCTTAATGCTATGTAGACACCGTTATATTGAGTACTGCACAAAACCCACAGATAACTTAACCAAAACGTAGATGCCGCTTAATCTGCATATAAATAATAAGAGGCCATTAGCATCTAAAAATGGGAAATGCAATTCAGTTGCTTTTACAATTAGAAATCTAATAAGAATGCTTCATGTTGCTTTTACAATCATTCTTCTAACGTCTTCATAACAAAAAAACACAAGAGAGGGGATCTAGGATTACCTCAATAATGCTGAGGACACCAGTTGGGCATCTGTTCCCAAGAACTGAGAATGTCACAGTGTAGAGGTGAGACATAAGCTGAAGTCTTATCTCGCCCCATAACCGAATCTGTTAAACAAATATGAAGGAATTTAACAAATTTCACACCCCTACACAAAACAAAAACAAAAACAAAAACAAAAGAGAGCATCCAGACTTCAAATCCAAAACAACACACATGTATCTCAAGTTCCAGTAACACTTCCTAAGAATCCCATATTACTGGCTACCATTGTGTTCTGATTCCTAATACAGAAATCATTACTAAATAGTATTGCAGTCTTTATTCCAAAATTCAGAAATAGTTTTCACTGAATCAGAATCAGAGCAGATTAACAATGTTCCACATGATCCAGTGCACGGGGCCTACTTCTAATATTCCAAGTGAAAATTCTCTTATTAACATTTATTCTATCTACTTATTCAAGCTTGGCATATCTAGGAGCAAGAAAATATCAAAGTACACCTTTCAAAATCACCTTACAGCTGCATTCTTTCTACAGACCCTAAATCTCAAAAATTAAGAAAAATATTTTCACTATAGAACTGCCTATTCTTGAACCCCTGTAATGAATAAGCCTTCGATTTATGTTGCTCACCAGGTACTTTAACAATGTTTTACCTCAAATAATATCATATTGTTTCCATGACCCTCGTATACAGAGAGAGCCAAAAATTGAACTCTCTTTCATGCTTTGGCTCCAAAGAATCACATATGCCCTTGTTCATATTTTCTTTGGTCAAAGAAGAACCTTCTTTTTATCCCCTGCATTAGCATCAACTACCTAGTCAACTTGATGTTCTAACATCTCTACTACTCAACATCGATAGTTTTAATTTTACAATAATCAGAGGTTTTAAAAGCCTTATTATGGAACTGCCTTCAAGAAAATAACATTCACCTATATACCAAAACAAAAAGGCAGATATACATAGAAATTCATACATGTATGCATGTGTGTGTGTGTAAAAGAGAGAGGGTATCAGACTGTCGAGTTTGTAATGATTGAATATATTTAGCAAGATCTCATTTAACATAGACTCCATCTCCAAACTTTTTTCCACTCCAATAGCTGGGTTACCAAGTAAAGTAATGTAATTATGTAACTCCCATCTAATTCCTCAAAACCAGTTTCCAAAGGACACATGATTACTACATTAAGCTCATTCTCATAGGAAATAAACCAGCAGAACACATAGAGCACAAGATATATATATAAAGTTTGAAAGCATTCAAACAAAAACAAACATCACATCTCAAATATACCATTCCAAGAGCTCGACAGGACCCAAACCAGTCTTCACTTCCTCCAAATTTCCTGAAACCTCTCCAATCCAGCAGTCTTGTTCAACCAAACCTCTCTCCACCTCACCTTCCCCTGATGAAACTCACCTCACCTCACCATCATAATGACAATCCACACTCCACACTAAAACAGAGGAAAAAATTATTAATTCAAAGTCTAAAAAGTTTTAATTGAAAGAAAAGGCCTAGGAATGAGCTCTAAGGCAAACAACTTATGCAGAGAGTGAATAAAGAACGTGTTCCACTGGCAAACAGCTGACCCAAAGTTAGAATAATTTTGAAAAGTTTTTTTACCATTAAAAGAGAATGAACTCTGCATGTTCTTTGCAATTGTATTAATACCCCTCACATAAACCTGTTCATTTAGAGAGAGAGAGAGAGAAGTGACAAAGAAACCCAAAAATTCAAATGAAATAATGCAACTAAAGAAAATTATTTGAAAAAAAAAAGTCATAAGAGTACTTTACCTAGGCATATTTCTTCATTTTTTTTTTTTAATTTATCAAGATCTCCTCATTTTCTTTGATCTTGTTCTATTTTGGGCAGAGTGACTTATTTTTGGTATTTCTGGTTCACCAACTGGCATATCTCTAATCCGACTGTCCGAATTGCTGGGCTGCACTGAAGTTAATCCCTCCAAATATGTAGAGCCCAACTCTTTTGAACACAATCCATGCTCTTGAGCTCCATACAAACATTTGCAGCTCTTTGCTACTAAGAGCCTCTTTCTCTTTCTGCTGTTGCTGTTATGGACTTTTCTTGCTTTTAGTAGTTGTCGACGAGAAGTACTCTGGATTGGGCACTGGATATGGTACAGTCTGCGAAGGATAAAACTGGGACCTCGGTTAAGAAACGGTCTGAGTCGTTGGTGCATAATCCTCTTTGAAATTTGACGGTTTTGTGGTTGGACCAGTTCATAGTTTTCACTGATGAATTTGGAATTCTTAGGCTGACAAATGCATTCCACATGGATGCCCATCCTTGCAATGATAGGAGCATTTTCTCCGCCAGTTTTACTAGTCCAATTAGAGATTTTACATGAAACTTCAACAAGATTCTGATCACCTTGAAGCAAGTCTCGAAATTCCTGCTGCAATTGGCTATGAGGTAAACCATAAAACCACAGATGACCATACTCCAAATTATCAAAGAGTCTTTGCCTGAGCAATCGCTTATGACCATTGATGAAAATGTCAACAACACAAATATAACTGTATGTATCTGTATCCCTCATCCCATCTAGACAAAAAGCTAGACACAGGGCAAATGTTGGAAATTCTGGACCAATCCAGAATGATATGGAGCCATTGACACTTTGATGGTTGAACTTCTTCGGAATCTCATTTCCTGGTAATATAATCTGATATTCGCATCTAGTGTCATCTTCAACATAATTTTGTGACACATTTATAGGGTCGTAGAAGTCAGTTTGAAGGATAGAAAACTCAGTGGGGGAGAGCCTAGTAGATGATTGTGAATCCAGTAATATGTCACCTTTCACACCTAAACATGTCATAATTTTTGGAAGCCTTAACATTCTTCCAAACTGCATGCAATTAGGATATTCAAGAAATTGGCATTTAGCAAATCTAGTGAAGTATTGGAAAGGTAACAAAAAACATTTTGTATAAGAGAGAGACACACCTGAAGCAATAATTTTTGTATTGAATGTGAATCTAACGAGAAGCAGTTTGATGCATCTACTTCTCTTATACTTTTTGGAAGCTTTGGAATTTCCTTAACAAACTTACAGTCCCTAATTTCAAGCCAATGTAACGAACTGAATCTATTAATACTTTCTGGGAGGCTAATATCTTTGCTCCATATGGATAAACGTTTCAGCGAGAGTGGGCAACAAGAAGTCAATATGAAATCTATTTCTTCACGATTTTTAGAACAACAAAGAAATAGGAAATTCAAGCTCCGAAACCCATAATTGGAAAATCTACCATAGTTCAGTGCTTGTCTACTTATCTTCACGTCCTTCGGAAATTCGATGCCACCAGAAAGATAGAGTAGGCGAAGATGCTGCAATTTATAGATGCTACTTGGAAGATGAATGGAGCAAAAATTGGAACTTAGGTATAATTGCTCGAGCCCAATGAGATTCCCAAATGATGGTGGCAACTCTCTAATACCAGTGTCAAACAAATCTAGAACCTTTAAACCATCCATTTCTTGCGGAATATTGGGAAACTTCTCAAGCCTTATGCAACCAAAAAGGCGAAAATATTTCAAAGATTTCATCATGAGGGAGCTTGGAAGAATTTGAAGTTCACTACAATCTGTGAGGTCCCACTTTTCAAGCTTATCAAGACGTCCAACCGACTCATGAACTTCGACTAGATTTCTACATTCACGAAGATCCAATTTCTTTATGTTTGGGGTGGTGATCGATAAGTCAGGCAATTTTCTAATGTAATCACAGTGACTGACATTCATATATGCCAAGCTTTTCAGCTGTGTCCATGGGGAAAAAAAGCCAAATCAAAATTTGGCCAAAACAGAATTTTCTTTATTGAGAACAAACTTTAAAATAGGAGTAAAACTTATATTCTTTTTCCACTTTGTACCTTAATTTCCCCAACTAATTAAATTCAATTATGTGGTCGTATGTATCAATGAATTATAAGCTTGAATTTTAACTTCTTTAGAAAAAATAGCATTGTTTTTGTTGCATTGATTAATACAAAAATGTGGATAAATTCAATTGTAGAATCTAAGGTACAACACCAAAAGATAATACCTCAAGAAAAAGTTATCAGTTTTTCCTTTAAGATATAGTTGATTAAAGTAATAAGCTATAATAAATAAAAATTATTATACCTCTAGAAGTTTGTCCAATATAATGTGACTTTGTGGCACGTTGAATGCAATGAGTTTGTGAGGACAAAAAGTGGATGGCAGGGAAGAGAAAGGAAATCTAGGCCAATCAATCAACCGTAATCCATTGGGAAGATATTCAAGGTCTCCACAAAAATGTACATTATCAACTATAAGGAATTTGAGATTTTTCATCCGTTGAAGACATTTAGCTTCTAATTTCATCTTTGTTGGTCCTTGCGAGCGTAACATTATGCCTCGAATTTTTTCTGACCCCTAGTTGGAAAAAAAGCAATGAGTGAATTACATTATACAAAAAATAAAATCATCTACCCAACAAAAAAAAAAGGGAGAAGGTGAAGGGAATTAACTTATACCATATTTTCAGTTACTACTTCAAGAACATCCTCATAACACCATAGCCTACTACGTATTCCAAGCATTTGCGGAGATTCTTGTCGAACAATTTCCCTACCCATTTGTTGTACCAAGTCATGCATAGACAATGCATTACATTCACTTAAAGTAATGAGTGACTTATCAACAAGTTTCTGAATACCAATAAGTGGGTATAAATTGCAAGCATTTAGTATATCTACAACATAATTCTTGTCAAGTCCCTTGAAAAAACATGCAATATCAAGGAAATATCCTTTTCATTTTCATCCAATCCTTCATAACTTATTTGGAGTATCTTATGAATATCTTTGTTAGGAATCCTTTCATACTTAGATAATGCACTTTTCCATTCTTGCGTAGTTCTTCCATACAATTCAGCACCCATTATTTCTAGAGCTAATGGAAGGCCTTTGGCATAATGAATAGCTTGGTATGCAAGTTCCAAATAATCTTCTTTAGGTTTGTTTCCATGGCAAGCATGCATACTAAAGAGTTCAAGAGCTTCGTCATTATCTAATTCCTTTACCTCATAGGTTGAACAACCTTTTTCAAGAGTAGCTAGCAAGTGTTTGTCTCTTGTTGTGATAATGATTCTACTTCCAAAGGCAAACCAATCACATCCTCCAAGAAAATTTTCTACCTGAACCCATTTATCCACATCATCGATAACTAAAAGAATTCTCTTACAAGAAAGTCTTTCCTTTATCACATTGATTCCTCGAAATTTGTTTCCCACCTTCAAATTTTTATCCCCTAAAATCTCAAAAAGAAGTGTCTCTTGTAGTTCAATTACCCTAGCATTTGTCCCTGACTTTTCTTTAACATTCTCTAGATAGCTAAATCCTTCAAAACGATCACAAATTCTATTAAAAATAGCTTTTGCAATTGTTGTCTTACCTATTCCACCAGGGCCATAAATCCCTATCATGTGAATATCATTCGACTCAATATCTGAAAGTATGGTCTTTACACGGTAATTTACTCCAACTGGGTATCGAGCAACGAGCAACAAATAATGGTGTGCGATTTAATTTAGAATTTGAGATCTCCTCAACAATTCCTTGATTAAATTTGAACTCACTGCACCTATAATTCAGAGAGCATATACGCATGCGATGAGTTTGACTCTAAAATAAAAATTAGAAGGGGTAAAATGGTGAGGCCCACACTTGAATTTATTGTTTGGCTAATATTTTCTAAATACAGTTTTCAAAAAACTGTATCTTATTTTCCTAATTTAAAACAGAATTTTGAAAACGACTAAAAGGGTGTTTTTAGGATACAGAAAATGTTTTTAATGACATAGTTATAAATAAATTGAAAACAATAGACCCTACATAACTCTTTTATCTCTTAAATTAAGGAGTTTATCTTTATCCCAAAAAAAATTCTCACCCTTTAAATTTAAAACTTATCATTTTTTTAAAAAAAATACACAATGAGATTTACAAAAAAAAATTAAAAAAAAAGTAATCTACATATTTTACAAATTACTTTTTGTAATTTTTTTTTTAAATCTCAAAAATAGAAATAGCCACCCAAACAATTATTTTTTTGTTTTTAGTATTTTAAAAATTGTTCTCAAAAGTAAGAACCAAACACATAAAATATAAAATTATTATCTAAAAACTAGTTTCAAGTTCAATTTTGTGAAAATTGTTTTTATATTGTTTTGAAAACAAAAACAAAATCCTCCTAGCAATCAGCCCTTTGTGTATAAAAATTACTTAAGTATTTGTTAGCACAAAAAAAAAGTTTTTAATTTTTTAGATACATAGTTGTTTAAAATTTTTGATAAATTTGTTTAAAGGTAATTCAATAACTTCAAAATTTAAATAATAAAAAATAAATAAATAAAAAAGACAAGACATCTAACGATGTTCCCCTAAATTTTTCTAATCAGGGCAAACAATTTAGCAATAAAATTCAGAAATCAGCGGTCATCACAAAGCCATTAAAACTAAGAAATCAGCACAAGAATGGTCACTGAATACATACCCACACTGGTAATGCCAACCAGATATATTGCCAGCTTCAGTTAGAGCTTCTCTCCACCTTTGAACCTCGTTGTTATCCTTGACTTTTTCATGTTCAGCCAGTGCTTCCCCGAATTTTCCCTTTTGGTTACGAACTTCTGATGGATCCACATTGTAGAAAACCGGCCGCACCAACTGATCATTCTTCTTACACTCAACAATCTTAGCAAGTTCATCCAAACACCAAGCGGAGGATGCATAATTTTCAGAGAAAACGACAAGTGAAAGCGTTGAACTCTTTATGGTTTTGAGAAGTTGGGCAGAAATTTGCTCCCCTCTTGGGAGATTATCATCGATGAAGGTGCGAATTCCCAGCCGAACCAGAGCGTTATACAAGTGGCTTATGAAACCAAGGCGGGTATCTTCACCTCTAAAACTCAAGAAGACGTCAAAGTTCATGGGTCGGGGGGTGAAAGAGGAAGATGAGACTTCATTGCCGGTCACAAGAGACATGGGAGATATAGGAATTGATGGTTGGGATGACCTGAAAGGAGGAGGAGAAACTGAGAAAGAAAGAAATGGGATTTGGAATTGGAAGAGACGACTGGCGAGAGGAGTTGTCAGTTTGCAAAGAAAAGGAACGTCTGGACGCGTGTTTAAGATGTCTAAGCATACTATTCATGACTTTATTCTATAATCAATTCTCAAATCACATATAATAATGTTAACTTGGAAAAAAAAGGGTGTAAAATAAATACCCAAGTTAAAAATGTTTTTGTTTTTCAAAAAAATATTAAAGATGTTTCTTTTGCTAAAAAAAAAAGTTCAACATGTTTTAAAATATTGGCTTATCTCCCTTATTGTGGAACCTCTTGGAAATTTGGGAACAATACCAGAGAATGTATATTTTTTGATAAATATTAATCAACGCTATAAGTCCATTTGTTAATAAACTAATTTTAAAAATATTTTTGTGTAAAAAAATAATAATAATTGACTGCTTTTTATATTTTTTATAAAATTAATATTAAAATTTTCTTGGAATGATTCATTAACAAATGACATTCTAGAAATTTATTCACATTAGCAAATCAATAAAGTGCTCATCCAAACGTATCTATGTTTGTCAAACATATATGGCTACGTGGTGATGATGATGAAGCCATCTGCTGTAATACTAATACCTTCAATTTTCTTTATTTTCAAATAAAATTTGAAAACTAAAAAAAAAAATGATAATTTGTTCAACTCAAAGCCCTAACAGAAGAAGTGTCATTAGAGCACTTGCAGCAGTAGAGCTAAATAGTTATATAGTTATTTTAGCTCTACCAAAATATCAAAAAGAAGCATGCAGCAGTAGAGCTAAATCTATATTTTTTTAGCTTATTGCTACAGTGCACATCTATAGATAGATGTGCACTGTTCATGAGAGCTAAAAAAAAAATTAATTTTTTATTTTGTGTTCACATTACTTTTTTATTGTGGTGTTTTTATTGTAGTGAAATGTATTATTTTATTATAGTAGATATATTATTTTATTGTGATGTTTATATTATTTTATTGTGTTGAAAGCTAAAATAGATCCACTGCTGCAGCATGTGTGTAGGTAAAATAGATAAAGTAACTTTTAGTGGAGCTAAATTGCTAAATTTTTAGCTCCACTACTGTGAATGCTCTTACCCTTTAATCTTGTAACGTTTCTTCTATCTAACTAGTCAAGCATGGCATATCCGGGTACGCTTTCCAAAAGCGCCTTACAGCTGAATTCTTTCTTCAAATCCTAGTCTTCCAAAATCGAGGAAAAAAATATTTGCTATAATACAGATTCTTCTTAATCCCTTCTTAAGAATTAGCTTTCAATTTATATGGCACACCGGGTACCTTAACTATATTTTAGCTCAGTTATTGCATTGAACAACATTGCATATCTTCCATGAGCCTCATGTACAAAGACCCAAAATTTCAACACTATGTTCCATGCTTTGGCTCCAAAGAACCACATATGCCCTTGTTCATGTTCTCCTTGGTCAAAGAAGACCTTTTTTCCCCACTGCATTAGCATCAACTATATACTGAATAGGATGTTCTAATTGCTCTACGACTCCAAAATCTCCATTTGATAGGTCCAAATTTTACAATAATTCAGAGGTTCTAAAATCCTTTTTATGGAACTGCATTCAAGAAAGAGAGTATCAGATTGTTTCCAATCTTTATATTTCAAGTAGCCTCTCTAATGCTAATTCCTTCACTTCCTCCAAATTCACTGAAATCTTGCAGTCTTGTTCACTAGAGTTACAGCATCAATAGCGGGAGAGAGATTGAGTTGGTTATTTAGTTAGGTAGTTACAATGGAGAAGTGGTTTTGAGTGGTATTGATAAGGAGAGAGATGGGAGGGGCAGAGAGAAATGGATTTTGGGTGAAGAGGCACTGAGGCAGGAGTAGTAGGAGGGATCTGATAGAGGATTAGGGGAAAAGAAGAGAGGTAGGGTGGGGCATTGAGGAGTATGGAGAGGAGAGAGAGAGGGGAAGTGCAGTGGTTTTGAGGGAGTGGGGAAGAGAGAAGGGAAGACCATGCCAAGGGAATGTGGACATTCTTGGAAAGTCCACATTTTATATATGGTGTGCAAGTATGTGGACACTGATAGATGTGAAGTAATAAGCAGTTAATTTATTTTTTGATACAGCCAAAAGGAAGGGTTGGTACAAGTTTTTATTACAAGACCAAGATATACAATTTAGAAGGAAATTTAGCTATAGAACCCTAACCTCAGTTAGTACCCTGTTATGAGCAGCAAAAATACACATGGAACTCAGAACTCAGAAATACACTTTGGCAAGTCAGAACTCAGAAGCATCTTCCACCATCACTTTTATTCATCATGGAAGCTTTTTCTTCTTCGTGCAGATATTGCAATCAAGAGGGCAAGGAGGGGGAATTCTTTAAGCATAGCTGTGAAAAGAATTTTTTTTTTTAAATGCAAAACATCCAGCAGTCTTCTTTGCCTAATGTATCACAGCTGAAGAAACTAGGAAACAGTTTTTGAAATTTTTCCTCCAACTTGGAGAAGTTTTCCAAATGGTGATCACCAATTGCCAATTACCAGGAGCTGTGCACACCAAGACAGACCCCTCTGGTGTTTGATCTCTGGTGTTTGATCTTAAGCTTGCAATGCCTGAGCTGTTGCAAAAGCACTGGAGTACCTGCAAAATAGAGGCTTAGAGAGCATTAGGAAAGATTGCATAGAGCTATCTTTTTCACAATTTATAAAATTTGGTTGTTTAAATAAATCACTATTAAGAAAGTGTATTAGAAAGAAAGGTCAGTAACTTTTTGCCTTCTAGGTCTATACCAATTAGTAATCATCCAAACTTCCCCTGACTACTCAGTACTCGCATGTTTTGACTACATATGGATTCTCCTCAATTGCTTCTTTTATCTCTTCCTTGATGACTCTCTGACCTTTTTAACGGCATGATGAGGTTTAAGAAGTCACAGATTTTCATTTCTTCTCTGATGAGATATTTTGAATACCCAAGTTGGACATCGCATATCCTCAATTATCATTAATCCCCAATCAGAAAGGCATTATTGTCGTTCTCCATTTTTATGTTCAAAAAACTTGATCTACCATTCCAACTTTCATTACCATAAATCAAGCATAGATCACAAAAAACAATTTAGGAACATTTAGCAAAGTCATCAAAAAAATGCATATATGATTGCATAAATACTAACAAACATATCCCGCATTTGTGAATATGATTTCACAACAGTCTTTCATTCTTAGTGCCACCTGAATAACAAATGCACCAGAATATAGTACATACCTCCAATTATCTCCTCACGCCCTAATAAGCCTCCCCATTTTTTTCCCCATTTTTATGGTAAGTCATGTTCTAGCAAATAAGCCTTGCGGAATTCTGACACATTTTGATGATACACAAATACCATTATAATGAGAACTACACGAAACCCACAAATAACTTAAGTCAAACATGGATGCCACTTAATCTGCATACAATTAATCAGTGGTCATTACAATCGAAATTTATTGTCCTATAATTAAAATAGGTATAGACTCACATCGAACTACAAGGAATAATAAAATTAAGTGATTCACATTTTGATAAAGAACAAGATTTATTTTAAACTTCCAGCAGAACCCACAGCATCTACATCTTAACTTGATGAATGAAACTTCAAAAATAATTTTATTCATGTACATGCCTTCCCATGCCTTTTTTAATGTGTTAACAACTCAAGCCTATGCACAGGCAAGACAAGAAAAACTATAGGACAATATCATGCTTTGTTTTGTTTAATAATCCAAAGCTTTGCAACAATTTGATACGATTCTAAGGAAGGAACAAAATATAATTCATCAAATGAAATAAAACACCAAAAAAAAAAAAAAAGATTGTACTTAAGTTTATCTAACACTGAAGAGAGGAAAATAGATTGAGGCATATATACTCTTAAGGAGTACTCTTAAAAGAGCAATCTTGCTTTGCTTTGACAAATTATAATTTCTGACAACCACAATGTCCACGTTTATTCAATCATTACATTCCAAACAAAGTTATAATGCTGACAAATGCCAGTTGGGAGTGGAGTGAGTTGACAAAAACTGAGAATGTCACTCTTAAAAAGTGGAGAGACATAAGCTGAAGTCTATCTTGTCCCGTAACCAAATGCGTTAAAGTTAAAGTTGTTAAACAGATACAAAGAGTTTTCACAAATAAAAACTAAGGAGTAATCACTAATATATATACCATAGAATCATTGAAACTCATAAAATACATTATACAAACTCCGTGGGTGAAAGAGGAAGAGGAAGTTGAAGATGACTCATCTTAGATGAGACTTCTTTGCTGTTCATAAGAGCTAATAATGGGGATTGAATTCATGTGTATAGGGAAGGCAACCAATGCGCGGATGTGCTTGCAAGATGGGGGAGTACCATGAATGAAGATTTTGTTTTGCTGGCTCCCCGCCAAGCCCTGATGTTTTGTAGTATTTAGTTAATATTGGATATTGCTGGCATGTATGTTGATAGAATTACTAAAACTGGTCTCACCTCTAGCGTGAGATAGTCCTTTGTATTTGTTTTTTCCCTTTAACCAAAAAAAATCATGAGAGGATCTGAAAGGCGTACGTAACTTTGAGAAGATAACTTTTCTTTTTCTTCTTTTAATAAAGTAGGATTGAAATTGAATGCTTTGATCGATGTCTTAAAACTTAAAAGTTGAAAATTTTCCTATGGAGCCAACGGGGGCTTGGCTGAGTGGGTAAGGCTCGGACGCTTCGTGCACCACACCTAGGTTCAAGTCCCGCTGCCCGCAGGCTTTCGTTGGTGGGCATCCTTAGTGGGGTTAAAATCCCGCACAGGTGTAAGTTCCGCTGGCTTCCTGGCACCCTGCCCGAGGTATAATATAACCATAAATCCCCCCATTTTTGTTTACCAAAAAAAAAATTCCCTATGGATACAGGCTGAATGTGAAATGGCCCAATAAATCGTTGACATGACCCAGTAGAAATTTCAAAATTCATTGTGGCCCATGAACGAATTTACAATGAAGGGAATGGAGCCAATTTTCCCAACAATAAAAAAAGAATTTGAAAAATGAAAATAAATAAATAAATATTGATGCTCCTGTGTTTTTGTCTTTGCTTTTTTTTTTTTCCCCAAAGTTTTACACTTAACCCAATTCAGGGTTTATTAAATTTCCCGTTCAAGTTTTCAGAACTAATTAGGGATATCAAAAAATAAAACCAAAATAAAATCCAACCATATTTTATACAAAATTCAATCGGCATTTTGATAAAACAAATACAATAATTGAGGATCTGATGTCTTTGGTAGCCTATTTCAATTGTTTTTTCCAAGAAAATTTGCCATTAAAATATGAAATAAATAATTTTTTGTTCACAGTTTGTATAAAGTACAAAAAATATAATTTGTGATCTTAAAATACAAAACACAAATGGATTACTAGTTATGCTTTTTTTTTTTTTTTTTTTTTTTGTGTGAAAGATTATTAGTTATGTTATGTACCTTTCATTCTCCAAAATTTAACCTTTCAGAATCTTATTGGTAGACTCTAATTTTACCATTACCTACGTATCCCACCATTACATGCTTATATCAATCATGATAATCGCCCCTCTCTTTTCTTTTCTTTTCTTTTTTTCTTTTGATAAAATGATAATCACCATCTTAAGCATTTTAAGTTGTCCAAATGCAATCATACAACTTCCTTTTGCCCTTCCCTAATTTTTTCCTAAGGGTTAATATCATAAAATTTAATGTACAAGGGGTCTTTTTAAAATTCACTCAAAACCCAAGAGGTCTTTTTGCAATCTGGCCTTAGTTTTTACATTTTGACTTTAGGGATTATATTTATAGGGCAGGGGCTGAGACATCAGACATGACAATAACCATCAATAGTAAAGAAATTCATTGTATTGAGTTATCTTGACATTTCTTCATTTTTAACCCACTACAGAAAACAATTGGACCATTTATCAGTTGAGCTTACAATATATTGAATTTGATAGTAGTGGCTGCCCCTGTATATAGGATAAGGATTGAGATAGGAATAAATAAGCCAGCCAACATAACTGCAGAGACGCATGAAGTAAAGACAACTGGAATATGAGTATTCTTTTGAGACAAAAAATTATACTCATATTGCTCTTTGCCACCTATTATTTTTATAAGTTTGCATTAACAAATTGCAAACTCATATAAGGGATAGGTGGCAAAGAGCAATGTTGGATGATGCATAGAATCTGCTCCTTTATAAAGATGTGGTTTGAGGAAATTTGAGCGTGACACTCTTGTGTACAATTTAAGAAAATCAGGTCAACACAATTTGAAGAACTCCACTCCCAATTTTCTTTCTTTTTTAGAAGAACTCTACTCACAATTGATTCCAGTAGAAATTAAAAAATAGTAACTTCAACATAGATTTTGTATCCCTTTTTTTTTTTTAAATCTATAAGTGAACCTGAACATAGACTCTCATGGTGTCTCCCAGTGCAAAGAGATCGGAAGTTATAATGACGTATAAAGTTCTAGTTCCAGATTGCAAGCATTTTCTTTTATCACTTTGTTCTGTTGCTAGTTCTTTATGGGGATTTTATGGAGGGATTTGGGAAACGCTGTTAGAGAAGGGCCATATGCATCAAGCTAAACAAAGAAACTTGTGTTTTACATGTTGACCCTCATTTCATTAACCTAGTCCATCAATCATCATAGGTTACAATACATGTTTTACAAAAGCAGGCAGATAACATTGGTACCGAAAATAACTACACTAGGTTACTGATCTGGAGACCCCAATGTCATTCAATGCCAATAAGTTGATCAGTTCCTTCGATTCATATATATTTGGACATGTACCCCTTGTTTTACCAGCTCTTCCAACTTGGCAATTAGCTATGTTGATTACTATCAGCTTAAGACAGATCTAATTGACTATAAACACTAAAAAGATTGTCCAGCAGATTAACATTGTTCCACGTGGTCCAGTGCATGAGACAGCTACCTACTTCTAAAGTTCCAAGTGTCAGCACTCTTCAAGTCTATACATCTCTTCCATCCACCAAGTCAACCTTGTTATATCCTGGAGCAAGAAAATATCTGGGTAAACCTCAAATCTATGAAAAAAAAAATCTTCACTATAAAACTTCTGACTTTTCTTGAAACACTCAAAATATTAGATTTTACAATTCATATTGCAGGCCAGTATCTTAGTTGTGTTTTGCCCCAGTTCTTATATTGACCAACATTCCTATGTTTTTGTGCTTTTGATCCAGAAAATCATATTTGGTATTTTTCCATCTTGTCCTTGTCAAAGAAGAATTTTCTTTTTTCCCTTGCATTAGCATCAAGTATACAGACAATTGAACGTTCTAATTCCTCCACTACTCAACATCCCCTACTTGATAGGCCCAGATTTTATATTAATTCAGAGGCTTTAACAATTTCTGGATCTATTTATTTTCTAAAATAAGACAGAAGATTTTAAAATGGTTCTATTTGATGGAATGTGTGCTATTTCTAAATAAATAGTAATATATGTTTGTACACAGACAAACACAAACACACACACACACACACACTCAACTTTTGTGAGAAATAAAAGCATCATTTTGTTTTCTACCATTTGTATTTCAATTAACCAAGCCAATTAACCAATCCTTTCTATTGTAATCACACTGCAAGATTACAACACAGAACTAAACAATTTCTGTTGCAGTCAAGCCAACCAAATTCAGAAGAGGAAAAAAAGCAGAACAACCCTGAAGAGGTTTTGCTATGGAAGCACTACTGAATAGAGGCATAAGTAAACAACTGATTCAGAGAACAAAACCCAATTCATATTCAAGTATTTGATTTTTATGACAGCATTAAAATTAAAAACAAAATTTCTACCAAGTTTATAATGATGTGTAAATAGATAAAGCGGAAGTCAAAATTCTCCTTGTATAAATTACTGTCAAATAATGTGTTAGAAGGGAGAAAAGGTGGCTTTTATCTTCTTGGGTTGAAGTTTATAATCATAAGCCCAAACCCACCTAAAAAGCTACATTAACTAGAATGGACATACAGATAAATTTTTTTAAGATTTATTTCTCTATTGATACAACAAAAAGGGCTGGTACAATGAAGAACCATAGCCTCAGTTAATACCTGTTATGAACAGAAAATAACACTTGCATCCCCTGCTTCAGCAAGTCAGAAGTGCCTTCCATTAATACTTCTAATCTTCAAGGTAGGCTTCTCTTCTTCAGCAAATAACACTTGCATCCTCCAATATCTGACTTGCAATCAAGAGGACAAGTTAAGAAAATCCTTTAGGCTTTAGCTCTCAGAAAAAAAAATTTGATTGCCAAATATCTTAGCAGTCTTTTTCTTTTCCCTACCTGTGACTTGACCACAAAAGCTGGCATGCCCCCCGGCCACCTCTCCATCTCGGAAGAAGCTTGCCAAAACCCTTTAGCGGTGATCACCAATTGTCAACTATCAGGAGCTGTGCACACTCTTAACAGGCCTCTCTGGTCTTTCATCATGAGGTTGCAAAGCCTGAGTTGTTCAAAAGCACTGAGTACCTATAAAACAGAGACATAGAGAGCATCAGGACAGATTGCGTAGAGCTTTCTATCTTCTTTTTTTCTTTTTTCTTTTTTTGCAATTTATAAGAAAAGAGTGCTTAAGTAAAACACTCTTTAGACAGTGCATTACAAGTTTCTGCCATCTAGGGTTACACCAACCAGCAAGCTTCCCAACTCCTCCTCAATACTCACATATGTTTTGACTACACATGGCCTCTCCTCAACTACTCCTTGATGGTTCACCGAACTTTTTGAGAACATGTTTGGGCTTACAAAGTTGTAGAATTTTTATTTTTCTCTGAGAAGATTTTGAGACTCCCAAGCTGGATATTGTATATTCCCAATTACAATCAATCCCCATCCAAAGGGCATTATTGTTGATCTCTAATTCTAAGTCCAAACAACTTGATCTATCATTCCAACTTTCATTACCATAAATCAAGCACAAATCAGATCCATTCTTTGTATAAAACTCCATCTGGACTCTCATTCAAAATGTCATTTTTTTAATGAGAGCTAGTAAAAAATTATCCCATTCAATATTCACTGATAAATATGAATTATGTTCTACAATCTATGTTACTTACTAACATTTTATTTACTTCACGATGAAAGTGTTAACAACCTATGTAACACGGTAACATTTTATTTAGTTCATGACGACAGTATTAACATCATTTCATCAAGGGAAAAAATATATGTGAAAAAGAAAAAGCGTGCATGTGCACATCTGTGCTGTGGGGTACTCTTAAATGACAGCCAGAGGAAATGAAAAAGGAAAATCCTTTAACCTAGCAACATTACTGATGAGAAAGCACTGCACCTTGATATAAGTTATCCAAAGATATCATCGGTGGTCACTGTTTGGCAAATTTCATCACCAGTGAAGCCATTCTGAATGGGGAGATCCTTTATTTCCATGTAATCTTCATTAAGCTTAAATTTTGATCTTCTAGCACATCTTTGCCACTCATAATGGCAAATCTTCTACTGCATGATGCAACCATCCAGGACAAAGCTTGAGCATTGCATGTAGGACAATCTTATTCCTTCTGTGCAGTTGCTCTAACTCAAGGTTAATATAATAACAGTCCATGAGAATCACTACTACCAAATATTGGTCATCCTCTTTACCTACAACTTCAAAATAACCCTATTACATGCAAGAATTTATTCTAAAGGGCACCAAAGCAAAATTGGAACAATTATATTGTTTCATATGGTTAAACAAAATCAATCTCCAACATTACTTGAAATGGAGAGATTTCAAAGTTTTTATACGACACTTTCAGGAAAACTAAACGCAGTAATTGCATTATCATGAAATTAAAACTTATGACAACACTAATTAGTCAAAGTTTTTACATTAACTTATGCTAGTGTAGTTTTCGCATGGCCTTCATCTATAATTATGCAGATGGTCATAAATTATCTATCAAGTCATAAATTGAATGTTCCAATCCTTTCAACCTATAGGTAGTATTGAGAGAGAGAGAGAGACAGAGATCATCAGTCCCAGCTAATAGTCATCAATGTCCAGTGAGTGAATTTAGTAATTTTGCCTTTCATTGGTGTTGCCATTTCCATATATCAAAAACAAATATTTAAAATTTGAGAGAGTTCTATTATGGTATGTTTATTCATGAGATCTTAATTTGAAACTTATGAGAGTTGCATGAAATTTTACACATTCAGAAGAATTCTAAAAAAGAGTAAATATGGGGAAAATCTCACCAAATGCTGCAGCCTGTTATAGGCTTGTGAAAAGAAAATCTCACTGGCACCATTACATGCAACCAATATCTTGAACCACTTGGTTATACCCTCCAACAGAAGCTGGATTTCCATTAATCAAGTAGAAATAAGCATAATTATCAGTTCTATGACATCAGACTTTGGATAGTAACGACAGAAAATGACACGATGCAACTAAAAGAACGTTGATATAGTAAGTTAAGGAACAACACAATGAAATATGTATATATAAGCAGGAAATAAAATTCTGTGAATTATTTGGGAAGCTCTCAATTCTGAAACAAGAAATATACCAATCATCAAATTGGGGTCTTCATTGTTGAAATCTGCATTGCATGAAAATATTCTACATCTTCATTAGAAACCCCTTCAACATATATAACAGCAATTTGTAAAAACTCAGAACAGACCAACCTTGGTATAAG
This sequence comes from Castanea mollissima, assembly GCA_014183005.1. Taxonomy (NCBI): domain Eukaryota; kingdom Viridiplantae; phylum Streptophyta; class Magnoliopsida; order Fagales; family Fagaceae; genus Castanea; species Castanea mollissima. Next base: position 12,335,318 of record JACAVU010000004.1, read on the forward strand.
AATCCTAGACATAATCTCAGTGGTTACCATTTCTCCTGTTTCATCCCAACAGAACCCACTCTATTGAAGAACCTTTATGTCATTATATTGCCTTATCAAATGTTCGTATCTATGCCTGAGAGCATCTTGACCATTTCAGTCCCATTGAACATCTTGACCATTTCAGTCCAAGCTTCAGCAATGAGTCCATGACCTACTTTATTCCCTCCAAGTACCTGTTTTCATGACAAATCAATGAGGTAATGATCCATTGTTGATGTCGAGCTCATTCTCAGACATTCACTATTGGGAATGATAAATCTATTGGGTCCCAATAATCTTATTATGGAGAAAACTATTCACTCATCAAAACATTTCAAAGTTCTCTTTACTTGAATGCACTTAACTTGCTGGGACAAGGCTATTCATTGTAATACCTAATTGGTGATTAGCTTTTATTCATTAAAAGTAGATGATAATTCTTGAAATACACATCACCACATGCTAAAACATAACTAATATAATTTAAATCAGTCATACTGCCTTTAGATCTTATCTAGTTAATAAAGCAACAAATTAAAAAAAAAATTACAATTACTTCCAGAAACAATCAAAAAGGAAAAAAGGCCATCAAGACCAGTCCAATCAATCATGAATTTGCAAAGCCAAATACCCTGTACTCATTTCTCTATAACACTTTTCTTTTACCCTTTTTTTTGTGTTATTGGGCTAGGGGATTAATAGTGTTAATTTTTCCCATAATAAAGACAAGTTTGCAAAATATGTGTTATCATTAGGTACTAGTTATTTCATAATTGGCTTGGGTTACAATAAACTATAAACATATTACTGATCCTTGTGCAAAGGAGACCACGGTTGAATGGCCATTAGTATATAGATTTTGGAGATGCTAAAAGGCCATATTTCTTCAAAATATATTAAACTCTTGTGGAAAAAGAGTCCATCTATGTTTGACATGACTCATAATAAGAGATGGGGTGGGGGGGTGTTTGGTTGCTTGACTCTATCTTGTTTGTTTTAAGCATACTTTCTAGAGTAATAATAATAAATAAATAAATCTTTTGCATAACCAAATTTATCACTACCCACAGCAGGATCAATATAAGCATAATACTAATATCAACATTTCAATGCCAATGAGAAATGCAAAATTATGACATGATATAAAAACACACCTATATTCATTTCTTGAATAACATGGTATCACCAATATCCACCAAAGAAAGGGTCTAGCAATGAGTTCTAAGGCAAACATCTTGAACAGAAACCTTTTTTTTTTTTTTTTTTTTATCACAATGATCCTCCAGGGTGTGCCAATCATTAACATTTTCTATAAAATTTCAACAATGCCACTGTCTAGTTCATCACCAATGGTCCTCCAGGGTGTGCCAACCTGTAAGTTTTTAAACAATTAAATCAAATTCCCGAATTAAAATTTTTTTTTTTCCTACTTTTCGGGTAGAGAGGAAAAAAAGGGAGATGGCCTGATAGTTAGAGCTCCTGTGCTCCACATACATTGACCATATTGAAGAAAACAAACCCAAATCATATCAAAAACAGAATTGTTGCACCTCAACGAAGGTTAAGCAATCAAAGAAATTATAACCAGGGAGGTATGTTCTGAATATTTCAATGTAATAACAACCGCAAAAGATATCAAACAAAGACATACAAAGGAAAACAGTTTCAATGTAATAACAGTACCTTGCCATGTTTCTTTGAAATTTGATCAAGAGGTTCTCCCTTTCTTTGACTGCGGATACTGATCACTAATGGTTGAGTCAAACTCCAAATCCAAGTCAGACCCATTTTTCACATCCATTGAAAGCCCCGAATTAGAAACCGAGGATGACCCGCCACCATTCATAGCACTTGAGATAATCCGACTTTCCAAATTGCTCGAATGCACTGAAACTGGTCCTGCTGAATATGTGGAGCCAACCTCCTTGGGACACCGACAACGGGTTTGAGCTCCACACAAACATTTGCGGCTTCTTGCTACTAAGGGTCTTTTTTTGTTGCTGATTTTTCTTGCTTTTAGTAATGGTTGAAGAGAAGTACTTGGGGTTGGCCACAGGGTACTACGGTACTGGGTATTGTACAGTCTACGCAGGATAAAATTTGGACCTTTGAGAAGAGATGGTCTAAGCCGTTGGTGCACATTTCTCTTTGAAATTCGACGGCCTCGGGGTTGGATACATTCGTTGTCATGGAAGATACTGGATTTTTGAGGCTGAGGACAAATGCATTGTACATGGACTCCTATCCATTTAATTTTAGGAAAAATATTGAGTAAATTATGAGGAAAGGTTACACAGAAGATCTTAACAAGATTCTCATCACCAAGATTGAAGCCCTCAAATAGTTCCTGCAATGAGATGCATGAAAAACACATGCGCTCACTATTATTCATGTTATTGGTGATTATGTTATTGGTCATTTTTATACTACCATTGATAAAAATGATGGCATGACAATCAAATTCCCAAATATGTGGTTTAAAAGCAACACAGAGAGCAATTGTTGGAAATTCCGGACCAATTAAGAATGATATTAAATTTCCATTCCTCTGATGGTTGAAACAACTTTGGATCTCATTGTTGACATATTTGCCAAATGGGAAAGCACTTGCACGGGATATTGTAGTAGATGAGGGAGTAGCCATTAACATGTGGCTGGTCACACCTAAACATGGTGGTAGATTTGGTGGAACCCCTATCAATTCTCGAAACTGCATGCAAGTAACGAATTCATCAAATTACATCTTAGCAAATCAAGTCATGTAGTATATGGAAGGTAACAAAAACTGTTTCTAAATAAGTTTAAGTTTAAGAGAGATACCCGATGAAAGATTGATTTTGAACTCAGTGGAGGAGGCCACTTTTTAACTGGTACAGCTAAAAATCTTAAACTTCGTGGAAGCCTAGGAATTTCCCAAATTGGAATAAAAAGCGAATGTAATCTCTCACATCTGCTTATGCTTTCTGGGAGGGTAACATCTATGCAACCGTGGATGTCTAATCTTTCCAATGTGACGGGGCAACAATAATTCAAAATAAAATCTATTTCTGATTGATTAGGCAAGAACGAAAGAGTTAGGTCTTTCAAGCTTGGAAAAACATATTTGGAAAAGCCTCCCAGAGAATTGCACAATGGCTGTCTATCAATCTCCACATCCCTTGGAATTATGAAATTGCCAATAAGACGGAGTTTCTCTATATGTTGTAAATTATAGATGCTACCTGGAAGATGACCTGGCTTTTTATTCGTTTCAATATGCAACTCCCTAAGCCCAATCAAATTCCCAAATGACAGATTTTGACAGCTATGATAATCAAAAGGCCGATATGACAGGTAACTGGGCCGATATGACAGCTCACTGGTCCGAAGGCTAAAGCGAAGCCCATAATTCCCCACTGCAAGCCTATCAAGACGCCCCACGGAGTTTTCAATCTCAACTAAATTTTCACACCAACTAAGATCCAATTCCTTTATGTTTGGACACATTGATAAGTCAGGTGTTTTCCTAATGAATGGACAATATCTTAAGTTCACATGTGTCACGAATTCCAATGCACGAATCTGTGAAAGAAAAAAATAATTCGAAATTTTGAAGTATTTATTAAAAAATTTTATAAAAAAAACTTTAAAAGTATATAATAATTTACAAATAAATACTAATGACCATACCTGCATTATTGGTTGCGCTATTCGGTTACGGGCCATTCTGAGCACAACTAGTTTTTCAGGACAAAAACTGGATGGCAAGGAAGAAAAGGGATATGCATCCCAATCAAGCAATCTTAATCCATTGGGAAGATATTTAAGTCCTCCATGGAAATGTACATTATGAATTATTAGGAATCTCAAATTTTTCATCTTACGAAATATTTGTGCCTTTAATTGCACCGTTGTTGATTTTGATTCAGGCGACTGCAACATTATGCCTCGAATTTTATCTGATCCCTAATTGAATAAATGGGTAAGTAAATCACCAAAAAAGAAATAACAATTATTAAATTTTAAACAAAAACCACATTAAGAATTTTGAATTTTCTTCCACATTAAAAGGGATAAAAAAAATGTGATTACGACTTTCATGTGAGAAAAATAGAGAAAATGAATCAAAACAATTTTACCATGTCTTCAGTTAGTACATCAAGAGCCTCCTCATAATTCCATAGTCTGCTACGTTGTCCCGGGTTTCCTTGTGATTCTTGTCGAACAATTTCCCTACCCATTTGTTGTAGCAAGTCATGCATCCACAATGTATTCATTTCTTTAGTCAAAAGACACTTCTCAATAAGTTTTTTAATACCTAATACTGGGTATAAATCGCAAGTGCCTAGTATATCTACAACCTCATCATAATTGTATCCCTTGAAGAAACATGCAATATCAAGGAAAATATGTTGTTCGGTTTCGCCTAATCCATCATAACTTATTTGTAGTATTTTTTGTATATCTCTACTAGGAATTTTTTCATACTTATTTATTGCGCTTTCCCATTCGAGTTTAGTTCTTCCATACAAATCAGCACCCATTACTACTAGAGCTAGTGGAAGGCCTTTAGCATAACTTATAACTCGGTCCACAAGTTTCAAATAATCTTCATTTGGTTCGTTGCTTCGAAAGGCATGCTTGCTAAAGAGTTCAATAGATTCATTTTCATTTAATTCCTCAACTTGATAGGTTGAGACACCATTTTCAAAAGTATCTAGCAAGTGTTTTTCTCTTGTTGTCACAATTATTCTACTTCCAGAAGCAAGCCAATCACATTTTCCAAGCAATTTTTTTATCTGGTCCAAATTATCCACATCATCAAGAATGATAAGAACCCTCTTTTGGCAAAGAATTTTATTTATCATGTCGGTTCCTCTACATTCATTATGCACCTTCAAACTCCTATCACCTAAAACCTCAGAAATAAGTACCTCTTGTAAGTGGATTATGCCTTTTGTTATTGACTTCTCTCTAATATTCTCTAGAAAAATTTTTACTTCAAAATGATATGAAATTCTATTATAAATAGCTTTTGCAATTGTAGTTTTGCCTACTCCCCCAAGGCCATAAATCCCTACTATGCTAATATCATCATTTGATTCAATATTTGAAGATTTTAGAACATCCTCTACGCGAGAATTTATTCCAACTGGATATTCAGCAACAGATAATGGCATCTGATTGAATATAGACTTTGAGATATCTTCAACAATGTTTTGGACAAGTTCAGATTCATTTTGGCTGCCATTCACAAACCATTTAACACATGTTAACGAAATAAGAGCGTAAGCTAACTAAAGTAAGCTAAAATCATAACTGAAGTATTCCCAATGATTTGAAAAAATACTACTTTATTCACTTTTTGTGTGTAACAAATTAGCTTTTGACACGAAGCTGCATAAAAAGTCTAGTTAGAGGAGGACATACTCAAATTAGAATACCATTCTATATATATATACATATGACACAAATTTAAAATTTAGATGAGACACGTGGCGCAAAGTTCGACTCTAATTTAGAAAACTAATTAAATTAGAATCTAACTTTGCGCCACGTGTCTCATCTAAATTTTAAATATGTGTCAAGTGAATTATTAGGTGCAAAAATTAAAAAGTCTAAATTCAATTAGATTCTAAATTGAATTTTAATTGGAGTTCAATTTTGCGTCATGTGTTCCAACTAATTTTTTAATTTTTGTGACAAATGAATTATTAGGTGCAAAATCGCAAAAATCTAGATCTAATTAGATTCTAAAAATGCGAAAGTTGTAATTTTTACACCAAGTTTAATTTGAACATATATATATATATATATATATATATATATATATATATATATATAAAACTTAGAGAAAACCAAATCATATTCTACAATTAGAGTACAATTTTGCGCAAAGTATCCTAAATTATTTATTTTTAGAGAGTTTTATTTCTTAATTTTGGAGCCAAATATGAAACCACACCATAAATATTCATCCAAGTGAGTTATTAAATACAAAAACCAAAAAGTCTAGAATTAATGAACGGTTAAAAAAAATTAAAAAAAGTGCTACACAATATCAAAAATTAAGAATTAATAAACACAATTTTATAAAAATATGAACAATTTACATTTTCTACCTAATTATATTCTTATAAGATTTTTTAAAGAGTTAAGAAAATATAAGAATGACTATATATTAATAATATTTAAATTATATATAGAAAAATTATACTATGTATCTTAATGTATTTTTTTTAAGTATATTCATGCATATGCATGGGGTTACAAGTTAATCTATATATCTATATGTAAAATAATAGGTGAAGTAAAGAGAAACTAAAAATTACAATTCCAAATTAAAGTTCTAATTTTGCGCCATGTGTCCTAAATTATTTATTCTTAAAGAGTTTTATTTCTTAATTTTAGAATTAAATGTAGGACCATATCATAAATATTCATCCCAATGAGTTATTAAGTACAAAAACCAAAAAGTTTAGAATAAATAAATCGTAAAAAAAATTTTAAAAAAAGTGCTTCAACATAATTTTTTTTTTAAAACATGAATAATTTATATTTTATACTTAATAATATCCTTACAGAATTTTTTAAAGAGTTAAAAAAAATATAAAAATGACTATCAATAGTATTTAAATTATATATTTAAATTATATATATAATTTATATTATGCTTCTTATTGTATATCTTTAAGTGTATCCATGCATATGCATGGGATTACAAACTAATCTATATATATATATATATATATATATATAATAAGTAAAGCACAGATAAAATTCAATTAAATTTCAAATTGGAATTCAATTAGAGTCTAATTTTGCTCTATATGTCTCATCTAATCTAAATTTTAGAATTTTGTGCCAAGTGAGTTAATTTAGTGTAAAAATTGAATTTCAATTAAAGTTTAATTTTGGGCCAGATGTCCCATCTAATCTAAATTTTTACATTTTTGTGCCAAATAAGTTAATTTAGTGTAAAAAACGAGAAGTCCAATATAATAAACCATAAAAACATAATCATATAACTAAAAAAATTTAAATTTATAAGTCATCTATATATCTATATATATATATATATATATAATAATAGCTGAAACTAAGAGAAACTCAAATTATAATTCAAAATTAGAGTTCCAATTTTGCACCAAGTGTCTTAAAAATTTTATTCTTAAAGAGTTTCATTTCTTAATTTTAGAATCAAATATGAGACCACATCATAAATATTCATACAAGTGAGTTATTAAGTACAAAAACCAAAGAGTCTAAACTAAATTAATCTTTAAAAAAAAATACTTCACAATAATTCTTAAAAAAAACTTTTACAATTTACATTTTATACCTAATAATATCCTTACAAAAATTTTTAAAGAGTTAACAAAATATAAATATGACTATCAATAGTATTTAAATTATATATATACATCTTATTGTATATCTTTAAGTATTTCCATGATTATGCATGAGATTACAAGCTCGTACATATTAATAAGTAAACTTTAGAGAAAATTGAATTAGAATTTGAAATTATAATCCAATTTTATGTCATATATCTAAATCTATGTGGGAACTGCATCATAATTATCCACTTAATCTTATGCCATGAGTCTAAATTACAATCACATATCCTCAATAAAAATCACATATTTCTCAAAAAATAAATAAAATAAAAATGACTACATAACAAAAATTACTACACGTTCTATCTTATTAAAAAATTTAAAAAAATGATTATACGTAGTATTAAATTTAGTTAAGAATTTTAATATGTGACTAATTACGTTTACTTTCAAAAAATAATTTGACTAATTACCTATACTCTATGATAAAAACTGTGTTTAATTTTAAATGTATATGTATGCATGTGTTACACGATTTAAAAAAAAAAAAATTTAATGAATCTTAAAAAAAAAAAGGTTCTTCACAATATATATATATATTTTTTTTAAACATGGACAATTTACAATTTATACCCAATAATATCCTTAGAAAAAATTTTAAAAGTTAACAAAATATAAAAATGACTATCAACAGTAGTTAAATTATATATATATATATATATATATATATATATATACAAATTATATTATGCATTTTATTGTATATCTTTAAGTGTTTCCATGCATATGCATGAGATTACAAGTTAGTACATATTAATAGGTAAAACTTAGAAAAAATTGAATTAGAATTTGAAATTATAATCCAATTTTGTGTCATGTGTCTAAATCTATGTGGGAACTACACCATAATTATCCACTTAAACTTGTGCCACATTTCTACTTAAGTTTTTAAATCTTTGTGTCAAATGAGTTAATGAGTACAAAATACTAAGAATCTAATATTAATGAACTATAAAAGTTAAATAAAAAAAAAAATCACATATACTTAATAAAAATCACCACCTGTTTTTAAAAAAATAAATAAAATAAAAATTACTACATAACAAAAATCACTACACATTCTATCTTATTAAAAATTTGTACAAAAATGATTATATGTAGTATTAAATTTAGGTAAGAATATTAATATGTAACTAATTACGTTTACTTTAAAAATAATTTAACTAATTATCTATATTTTATGATAAAAATTGTGTTTAATTTTAAATGTATCGATATGTATGCATAAATGCATGTGATACATGCTTTTAAAAAAAATGACTATTATTTATATTTTTATAATAAAAATTTTATTTAATTTTAAAAGCATCCATGTGTTTGCATGGAGTTACATGTTTATATCAATAGGTAAAACTAAAAGAAAATCCAACTAGATTTCAAATTAAAATTCAATTAGAGTCTAATTTTGTACCACGTGTTCTATCTAATCTAAGTTTTTAAATTTTTATACTAAGTGAGTTAATTCAGTATAAAAATTAAATTTTAATTAATGTTTAATTTTGCGACATGTGTCTCATCTAATCTAAATTTTTTAAATTTTATACCAAATGAGTTAATTTACTGTAGAAAACGAGAAGTCCAACATAAATAAACCATGAAAAACATAATCATATATTTAACTCAATATATAAAATTAGAGGAAAAGAGAGTTTTAAATGATTTTATATTTATGAGCCTTTTTTTGTATAACTAAAAACAGTTCAAATTTATTAGTCATTTATGTAATATACCATTACTATATACGGTCCATTATTAACTAGGTAAAATATAAATATATATTTATATATAGCTTTTTTTAAACCAAAGTTTAGGGAATTAAATTATAATCAAAATTGTTTCTCAAAAAAAAATTATAATCAAAATTGAAGTTTGTTTTTGTTAGCTTTCCATACAAATTAAACTATTTAGATTTTTTCTTTTTTTTTTAATTGCTTTTTTAAACCAAAGTTTAGAGAAAATTCATTAAAATCAAAATTGGATTTTGCTATTTTTAGCTTTCCATACAACTAAATTTTTAGATTTTTGCTATGATTTTTTTCTTTGAAATAACGATCATATTTTTTATATTGTTTCTATTTAGATATTTTGTATACAAAAATATTGAAAGTAACACATTGTAATTGAGCTTAACGATCTCATGCATCTATTCACATTCAATTTAGAAGATATTATTTGACCAATTTATTATTTTATTTTGTATTATATTTAGTAAAATTTCACAAACAATAATTATGAATTGTTATTGTAAATGTAGTATCCAAAATTAATTTTCAAAATTATATATGTAATAGCAATGTAATAAGAAACTTGTCATAACCAATATTATGAAAATTGCAAGAAAAACTATTTTAGTACCTCCAAACTTTTTGGTCAAATTTTGTCATATATATTTAATAACTCAAACTAACATAAAAAACACCACTACAATTCATAATTTTAGTGCGTAATCACGAGTTACATACTATATTCTAAATTAGATTTTAATTGAAATCCAATTTTGAGCCACATGTCTATCTAATTTTTTAATTTTAGTGAAAATGAATTATTGGTGCAAAAACCGAAAAATCTAAATCCAATTAAATTCTAAATCATATATATATATATATATATATATATATATAAATTATGAGAAATCATTACATATTTTAGAAATGTATGGTTTAAAAAAGTATAAGCTAATACCATGCATAATTTGAACCGTGTAATTGTGATTATTTATAAGACAAAGTTTATCTACAAAATCGGTTGTAAGCTTATATATTTTGAAAATCTAACTATTAAATTATATATGTTTTCTTAATAAACATGTCAAATTTTGTATCAATTAAATATTATTTACTATATAATCTATAAGTTTATATTTTATGGATAATTTTAAACTATAAAAACTTGCAATTTAAATAATTTATTGAAGAGATGGCTATTAATTTTTAATTTTCTATAAATTTTGCAAGCATAGAGAATATAAGATGAAGATGTAATCCAATAGTAAAAAGATATTGAATAAGAATATAGTTTTAGTCTACAACCAATTTTGTAACTAAACTTTGTCATTATTTTTAATTGTACCTATGCATATACACAAGGTTACACACTAATTATTTTAAAATACTAATGAATTAAGTTTTTATTTCAAATTTTTCTATATAATATGCAGCATAAATTCCTAATTAATAATTGATAAGATAATATAATATTAAGTTCTTCTATTTCCATCATTATTACTAAAATAATGAGATATGGAAAAGAAAAGAATACTTTCATAATTTAGTAAAATTATATAATAAAAAAATATAATATCAAACAATTAATGGTAGTCTATATTGAATAACATATATAGCTAAACCTCAAAGAAAATTCAATTATATTATACGTGAATTCTCAATTTTGCATCATATGTCCTATTCAATTTTTAATTTTTGTATTAAGTGAATTATTGAGAGTAAAAATCAAAAAGTCCGAATTTAATTAGATTTTAAATTAAATTTTAATTAGAGTCTAATTTTGCTCCACATGTCTATCTAATTTTTAAAAATTTTATGATAAATAAATTATTAAGTACAAAAATAAAAATAAAAATAATTTAATTTAATTTAATTATAAATCATATTGGCGAAATGTATGATTTAAAAAATGTGTAAATTAATACCACCTATAATTTGAATTAATACAAAAAAAAAAAAAAGTATAATTTGACTTGTGTATTTGGGGTTATTTTTCATTTTACCATGTATATGCACGGGTTTACCCACTACCAAACTTTAACGGTGATCACAAAAACTATTAAAACTTATTAAGAACTTGCATTAAAAAAAAAAACAAACAAACAAACAAAAAAACTCCTTAAGAACAACTAACAAGAGTAATCACTAAGTATATACCTCTGTTTGGAGTCCCGACCAGAGAGATTGGCTGCTTCACATAGAGCTTTCCTCCACCTTTGTATCTTCTTTTTATCATTAAATTTTTCTTCGTGCATAGTTAATGCTTCCCCAAACTTTCCTTCTTGCTTACGAACTTTTGATGGATCCACTTTGTAAAAAACCGGTAGCACTAATTGCTTATTTGTTTTACACTCAACAATCTTAGCAAGTTCTTCCAAACACCAAGTAGAGAATGCATAATTTTTAGAAAATACGATTATTGCCGTGGTTGAGTTTTCAATAGTTTTGAGAAGCTCTACAGAAATTTCTTCTCCTCTACGAAGATCATTATCAATGAATGTGTAAATACCTCTCTGACACAAAGCCATGTGCAAATGGCTTACAAAACCATGACGGGTATCTTCACCTCTGAAACTCAAAAAGACATCAAAGTTTTTGGGTTGGTGGGTGGAAGAGGAAGATGAGGCCATTGGGATTTAAGAGTAGAAAGATGAGAAGATCTATAGGAAGGAGAAGGAGAGCTGGGATTTACGAATAGACGGATGAGAAGATCTAAAGGGAGGAGAAAGAGAGCTGTGGATGGGTTTGTAAATATAATTGAAGTAAGCGAAAAAGGAATTAGGAAGAGGGTGACTAAATGCAAGCAAAAGGAGACTCTAATATAGTCCTAAGACCATCATCAAGTTAAAAAAGGGGAAACCGGAAACCCGGAGGAAAGAAGAAAACTTTTTTTTGTTCATGTCAGTACTTTTTTTCTGTTTTTGGCCTAGCACTCCGCGTAACTATGTAAGTACTTAATCAAACTGTGAGCATGCATTTACCTGTTGGGGAATTTCTTTTCTTTTCTTTTTTATCTATTTTTCTTGTTAAATTATAATATACAATAAAAGTAGATATCGTTATTCCTAAATATTATTCAATTTAACAACAAATTTATCAAAAAATATTTTACTAAGGTATATACTTAAGATATTTATTAATAAATATTTTATAAAAAAATAATTTTATAGAAAAATAGCTAATTATTTTTATAAAATTTTATTTATGGTGCGGTTTGGATTACGCTGAACTCGTTCAATGTTTTCCTCTTTTTTTTCTTTTTTTTTTTCCTCTTGCTGCACTTCTCATTTCAAGGAGATGAATTACTGTGTACATATTGTACAGTCATTATACATGTACTGTACAGTCACTGTTCACGTACGTTTTAGCAATTTTTTAATTAAAATGGAACAAATCACTGCTGCACGTCTCATCTCAAGGGGACAAATCACTACTGCACATACTGTGCAGTCACTGTGAACATACTTTTTAGCAATTTTTAAATTAAAAGTGGGTCCTACGGTACTATTTACATATTTAAAAATTATTTTGCTACAGTATTTTCAGTTCTCAATTTTCAGTTGTATCCAAACCCTATATATACATATATTTTTTAAATTGACGATTAATAAATGGTCTAAGGCATTCATGAAACGCACTCATCAAAAATATAAATATTAAGTTCCAAGAGAGACCCACACGTTTTTACTTTTTCTGAAAAAGTAGCTATTTTTAGATTGTGTTTGTTTGGACTGAAAACCCTTTCAAGAAATCATTTTATGGGTTTATGTGTGTTTGGGATCCACGGAAAATTCGGTCAACGGAAAATCATTTACGGTTTGACCGGAAAATACCCCCTTCCGACGGAAAATCATTTACAATTTTATTTTACCTTCAAACAATTTCTGGAAACCACACTAGAGAGCTCGAGCACACTCCTCACATGGTCCAAAACCCATCTCCAAACTATTTCCAAAAAAACCCATCTCCAAACCATTTCCAGAAAACCCATCTCCAAACCATTACCTTCAAACCATTTCCAGGGAAAAAAAGAGAGGAAAAAATAACCGAACCAAGATCGACTCCAACGCCGTGCAATCTCACTGTTCGGGTTGTGCCTCTCATTGCCAATCAAGCAAAGATCGGTCCCTGCAGCGCGATCTCGTCTTTGCTGTCCATCACGCGATCTCGCCTCTGCCGCGTGTCTCACCTTCGTCGTTGATCGCGCGATCAAAGCCTTTGTCTTCGATTGCACGGTCTCTCCTCTCTCTCTCTCTTCCTTATTCTCTCCTAGATTTGATGTTTTTTTTTGGGTTTTGTTTGTTTTGTGTTTCTCTGAGAAAGGATTTTTATATATTGATTGGAAGCTGAGAAAATGTGAGCAATAAGGAGAAAATGTGTTTTTTATAATATTTTCAAAAACACAACCAAACACCTGAAAATATTTTTTAAAATACCACCAAACACCTAAAAATATTTTCTTTTCTCAAAAATATTTTCATTTGAAATTATTTTACATCCAAAAAATATTTTACACCTAAATAAACGCAGCCTTAGTCATTGCTCACTCAGATTTGAGATATCATCAAGTAAAGTTTTTATCTTTCTTACAGATTTCCCCTCTTTTTCCTTGAAATTGCCAAAGTCAGTTCTACTATGCACACATCATCAGATTTTTCCCACTTTATTTTCTTGACGTACACTCATTTTTATCGAAACTTTCTCCCTCTCTCTCACATGGTCTCGTCATAGAGCCACTACAACAAACAAGTGCGTACCTCCTACAAAGAAAGAGTATGAAGTGTGCGTTTCAGGTGCTTAATTTTATCGATTTATTGATTCTAAAAAAAAAATTATCAATTTATTTTATTATTTATTATATTTTTATTATTATTTATAGGTCTTATTATAATTTTTTTATACTATTTATGAGTCCTATTATATTATTTCAACTAACTTTTACTTTTATCTATAATACTTTTAATAAAAATTTTAATTTCAATAAGATAAGCAGATTTTACATAGACCCAAAATCTCGCTTGAAGTAAGTACAATACTATTATAATTATATTTAAATTAAAAAATCACACTAATATTAGTCATTCTTAAGTAATATTATATAAATTTTACATATAATTTTATTATACATAAATTGACGAGGCTAACGGAACATTCACTTTCACGTTAATAATAAAAAGATTTTGTTAATGTGTGTCCTTAGAGCACATAATAATTAATTATTTTTAGTTATATTTTTTCTAGAATTAAAAAAAATTTTAATTTTTTTTTAATTTTTAATATAATATTTTTTAAAATAAATAACTTAAGTATATACATTAACAGGACACATAATAAAAAGCATAAACACATGGAACGAGGGGAGTGATTATGCAAGCAAGAGGACTTTGACGTAGGCTTGCTATTGGTGTGGCCAGTACGCTTTTTAAACCTTCTTTTTTTTTTTTTTTTTTTTTAGAATAACTTTTAAAACTTTTCAAAGTCACACTTTTACATTGTAATATTATGGAACTTTCAGGGTGAAACCCGAAATAATTCTTTGAAGTGAACTTAGTGAGTGTTTGGATTGAGTGTTTTTGCGTTTGCGTTTAGTCTAGACGCGTTTTGCTCTGTTTTTTTTTTTTTGAGCTGCACTTGTTGACTGTTCTGCATTTCTCCTTTTTTTTCTTTTTTTTTTTCCTGCAGCAGCACGCTTCTCAGGGACAAACGGTTACTGTTTATAAATAGTAGCAGTATATATCTGACTTTTCAACTGTGAACAGTGTATTTGTGTACTGTCTATGGACCCATAAATTTTATTTTCAATTATTTTTTATTAAAAATGAGTCTCATATTACTATTTATATATTTAAAAATTATTTTATTACAGTATTTTTAATTTTTAATTTTTAATTTTTAACAATAAATTTTATCCTCTTAATACGTTGATTTGATTGAAAAATTGATAAAAGATTAATCTGGAATTAGAGACAGGGATCCAATCAGTGTGTTACGAAATGAAAAAGTAGTAGGAAAGGGATTAAATGCTTTGAAAAAGGGGCTTCATTCATGTATGAAAGTAAAGAAAGTTGTCCCGTGCCTTTTCATTTTTCAAAGAAAGTGAAGACTACGGAGTTGAAAATGAAGACAAAAACAATAATAATGTCAGCTTAATTTTCTTACTTTTCTTCTGACAACGCGCAATGCAATGTACTAACCCAACGTCCTATTTCCATCAATCTCAAAAAATCTTCCTCCCTAATCCCTACAATTTTAGGGGCGGCACTAGTTAGGAACTTAGGATAACGCAAGAGGGAATTGGAATGCTTTGAATTTGTTCTTTTGATAAAAGACTAAACTGGAATTAGTGACAGGGATCCAATCAGTGTGTTACGAAATGAAAAAGTAGTAGGGAAGGGATTAAATGCTTTGAAAAAGAGGCTTCATTCATGTATCAAAGTAAAGAAAGTTGCCCCGTGCCTTTTCATTTTTCAAAGAAAGTGAAGACTACGGAGTTGAAATGAAGACCAAAAAAATAATAATGTCAGCTTAATTTTCTTACTTTTCTTCTGACAATGCGCAATGCAATGTACTAACCCATCGTCCTATCCATCAATCACAAAAAATCTTCCTCCCTAGTCCCTGCAATTTTTTTGTTTTTGTTTTTTAGTCCTTACAATTTTATTTTCCTTTATGGGTTTCTTCCATTTGAGTATGGAAATTTGATTTTTTTTTTTTTTTCCATTGATCTACGCGTCATTGTTTTTAGGCTGTACACTTTTTAGTCATGTTATGGTCCATTTAGATAGAGTTTATTGCTGAAAATTAAAAATACTGTAGCAAAATAATTTTTAAATATGTAAATAGTACCGTGGGACTCATTTTTAATTAAAAAAATCTGTAAAGTGAAGTTTATAGGTCTCATGAACAGTACACGGGACCCACAAATGTGTTGAAAGTCAACAAAATCGGCTACTGTTCATGTACAGTAGCCTTGTCCCCTGTGAAACGCGTGCAGCAGAAGGAGGAAAAAAAAAAAAAAAAAAAAAACGCTGAAGTCGCAGATGCAATAATTTTCATCCGTATCCAAACTCAGCCTATATCAAACCAATTTCAGGTAACTTATTTCTGGACAAGTTTTTCTTTTCGCTAGCAGCTCCTCAAAAGATAATTGGTTCTCATTTTAGCTATGTCATGGAATTTATTTATTTATATTTAAAAACAAACATAGACTTGAGAGAGAGAGAGAAAGAGAGAGAGAGAGGGGGTAAGGTTCTAACACAAAAATACATGATAAACCTAAAGCTTCACTCAAATGTCATAGAATTTAGACTTGTATATGCAATTATGCATATCCAACAGCTCAAGTGAAAATTTTTTTTTCTTTAGTTAAAAAAACAAATGGGCATTCCCAATAGTTCAAGCAACACTACTATTTCTTTTTCATTAGCTTAAAAAATACAAAAAAACAAATGCGCATACCCAATAGCTCAAGTAACACTATTTTTTGGAGGCGGTACATGGTAGATAGCTTCCAAATATATAATCTTCTGTGTCATTATATGAGTTAAAATAAATTTTTGTTACCTGGAAAATGCCCGCTAAATATTCATATCATTAGTATATATGATCTTAACAACTGCATAACAAATTTTGTTTTTTTGATAGGAGCTACACAACAATTGATCTTTGATGGGATCCATAAAATGATGAAAACCATTCACATTTACTCCTCAAACTCTTTGCCTCAGCATCTAGACCGTGGGGTGAATCGCAAAACACATGTTTCAATGAATCTAACTCTATTTTCAAATACATCATCCACCGAGTATAATTTTCATGACCCTCTTTCATCATTTCTCCACTTCACCTATTAATATTAATGTTATGCATTGGGTCTTTGATGTTACATGTTTATTTCCTATTTCATGTTTCATAAAAGTTTTTTCGTTTGTCTATGTTAATTAGGTTTTCCCTAGTTGCGTAATAGTATATGTTGTAAACAACTTATTATCTTGACAAATGTCGTTCATGTTTTTACAGTTTATGTCTTTATTTGCTGTGCTTTTTCCCCTCACAAGAGATTGTCATAATATTGGAAATTTTGTTGCCAACAAACTGAGGTTTTAGAACTATTAATTTCCTTATCAAAGGTCAACTCTGTTTTTATTCTTTATGTTGTTATTATTATTGGTGAATTATTTGATAGGCTGTTGATATTCTATTTATTAAAGCTTTTGATATTGTTATTTGAATAGTAGTCACAATTGTACCAAAACTTCCTATTATCCCTTAAATCTATTCTCAAATAATTAAAAAAAATGAAAAGTAATTAGCTGTGATGTTCCATAATATCTACTTAATTTGTTAACAAATGTCAGTTTTTTTTTCCCTATTTATGTTGTGATTACAAAAAAAATATGGTTAGAATTTAACCCTGATAATGTATAAATAATTGCTTATTCTTGTGAAAAAGGTTAGCTACTTTTTTATTGATAGGGTTGTTAAAATTACTAATAAATTATATGACTTACTATTAATACGCTTTTCGTTAGAGCCTTGAACATTTTTGTTTTAATGGGTTATATTTTTTTAAAAAAATTGTAGAAAGATCTATGTTCAGAAAGATTATTTTCTTTTATCAATTTTACAATCAAAAGAACATATTCAAAGCATTTCAATTCACTCTTTTATCAATAATACAAAATTAGAACCTCTCTAATTAAGAGTTTGTCCCATGTAATTTAGAGAATTTTTCTAAAATTTAATAACCATTTTGCTCAGGCATTGCAATTTTTTTTTTTTTTGCAAGTAGAACTCAGGCATTGCAATTTGATTTCCAATAAGTTTGTTTCCTCATTTGGAGCGAATTTTCATGCAACTACTTGCTAAGATTCCAAAACTAATTTCCTAGCAATTTTTTTTAAAAAAAAAATTGTTGATATTAATGATATTTATTATATGAATTACATTCAATTTACTTTATTTAAAGATGTGTTTTTTTTAAGGTACAGATGTATTAGTTGTATATGTTAACATGTTATAACACACAAAACTTTTTATTCTCAAAAAAAAAAAAAAAACTCACAAAACTAGATAGCCTTAATTTAGTTTATCTGCTAATCTAACTCATTATACGTTTTTTATATTAGGCAATTGGCAGCTGTAATATTATGTTACACTATAATA
Organism: Castanea mollissima; assembly: GCA_014183005.1. Classification (NCBI taxonomy): domain Eukaryota; kingdom Viridiplantae; phylum Streptophyta; class Magnoliopsida; order Fagales; family Fagaceae; genus Castanea; species Castanea mollissima. The sequence goes on from JACAVU010000004.1 coordinate 12,353,607, forward strand.
TTACATTATTAAAAAAAAATAACACTAAGAATCCCAAAAAACTGTCACAACGGTGTAGAACAAATCGTTGTAGAATTTCTCACAATAGTTTCTAGAAATTTTTTTCTTACCCCTTGCTATTTCATTTGCTTAAATCTATTTTTTAACAAATAAATAAATGATTTTTAAAGAAAAATTCTTAGTTTACAATATTTTTGAAATTTTTTAGAGATATGAGTGAATAAAGCGCGTTGTCAGAAAAAAAGTAGGAGCACTGTCCTTTCGTGGAAAAACGCAAGACGCGTGATACAGTCAGCGGAACTGTACTGCTGTTTTTCTTTTTTTTTTTAATATTATTATTATTTTATAAACAACTGTACTGCTTTTTTTTTTTAATTATTATTTGAAATTTTTTTATAAACATTATTTGTTAAGATTTCTCTTAAGGTTGTGTTGATAAAAAGTACAAAAAAAAAATTACTAATAAGAAGAATAAAAAGATTACAAAAAATAATTAAAAAAATAAAAAGCTTCAAAAAAGTTTTTTTAAAAAAATGTGCTAAGAGTTGGTGTTAACCGCACCGTAACCCCTATTATTTTATACATTTTGTTAATGTGTATCTTTAAAACACGCATTAAGTTATTTATATTTTCAAAAATTAAAAAAATTATCAATACTTTTTCAATTCTCAAAAAAATATTTCCAAATATAGATGGCATTAATGGACCTTTTTTTTACTTCACTCTAGCATCAATTTTCCAATCAAATGAACAGATTCAAAACCTCCACTTAAATTGCACGATTTCACTCCTCTCTTATCATATATAACTAGTATGTAACCCGTGCTACCGCAAGAAAATGGATATAATTTGATAAAATAACGAAAAAAAATTGCATTTTATAATTTAAGTGATACTATGGGTTTTGTTTTATTTATTTATTAATTATGAGTTTATTCATGTTTAAAAGGCTTAGTTAAGTCTAAATCCATGTTTAAATATTAAACAGGAATGAATATCATTTAATAAAACAATGAAAAAAAAATATTATATTTTATTATTTAAGTGATACTATTGGTTTTGTTTTTATTTATTTATTAATCATGAGTTTATTCATGTTTAAAAGGCTTAGTTAAGTCTAAATTCATATTATTAACCATAAAATTTCATTAACAAAACCTAGCATTATGTAATTTTTTTACAATTACATGGATATACTTAAAAAATAAACATTAAGATACGTAGTATAATTCTTATATATATATAATGTAAATACTATTGATAAATAGTCATTCTTATATTTTGTTAAGTCTTTAAAAAATGTTGTAAGGATATTATTAGGTAGAATTATTCATGTTTAAAAGGTTTAGTTAAGTCTAAATTTATATTATTAACCAGAAAATTTTGATTAACAAATTTTTGTATTATGTAATTTTTTACAATTGCATGGATATACTGAAAAATACACATTAAGATGCATAGTATAATTTATATATATATATATATATATATATATATATATATATATATATAATTTAAATACTATTGATAACCGCACGAGAAATGGTTAATTGTAGTGATAATATTAGTCAATTTTTTTTTTTTTTTGGTCTTTTTGGGTTTATCACAAAGAGGATAGAATTAGATAAAAAAAAATTAAAAAATATATATTACATTTAACTACAAAATTTTTATAATCACAAAAATAAAATTGATTACAATTTAAAATTTTCACAATCGATAATCATTAATTTTGACAAACCATTAAGGAAATCATAATCAAAGAAAGTAAAGTCTGTCAGCTTAATTTTCTTACCTTTTCTTCTCACAACGCGCAATGCAATGTACTAACCCACCGTCCTATTTCCCTACAATTTTATTTTCCATTATGGGTTTCTTCCATTTGAGGATGGAAATTTGATTTGATTTTCTTTTCTTTTTTCAATATTTTAGGCTTCATTGTTTTTTGGCTTTACACTTTTTAGTCCCGGTTGGTATACTCATCCAAACATATGTTTTTAATTTTTAAACAACATTAAAAATATTTTTACACATTTTTTTACCTACACGTATTTTAATACATGTTTTCAAACACACTTTTTCACCCACACGTATTTCTACACATATTTTCAAATAATCTTATTTTTGGACAAGTTTTTCTTTTTCTTTTAGCTAGCAGCTCCTCACAAATGATAATCGGTTCTCATTTTAGCTACGTCAAGAAATTTATTTATTTATATTTTAAAAACGAACATAGACATGAGGGGGTGAGCTTCTAACACAAAAGTGCACAATAAACCAAAAACTTCACTCAAACGTCATAGAATTTGGATGTGTATATGCAATTATGCATATCCAACAGCTCAAGTGAAACTATTTTTTTTTTTTAGTTAAAAAAACAAATGTGCATTCCCAATTGTCCAAGCAACACTACTGTTTCTTTTTCATTAGCTTAAAACAAAAAAAAAACAAAAAAACATACGTGCATACCCAACAGCTCAAGTAATATCACTTAAATATCAGAGAATTTGGATGTGTATACGCAATTATGCATATCCAACAGCTCAAGTGAAACTATTTTTTTTTTCTTTAACTATTTTTTTTTTCTTTAGTTAAAAAAACAAATGTGCATTCCCAATAGTCCAAGCAACATTACTGTTTCTTTTTCATTAGCTTAAAAAAAAAAAAAAACAATAAAACAAATGTGCATACCCAACGGCTCAAGTAACACTATTTTTTGGAGGCGGTATATGGCAGATAGCTTCCAAGTATATTATCCTTTGTGTCATTATATGAATTAAAAGAATTTTTTTTTTATAAATGTCCTCACCTGGAAAATGCCCTCTAAATATTCAAATTATTAGTATATATGATCTTAACAACTGCACAACAAATTTTGTTTTTTTGATAAGAACGACACAACAATTGATCTTTAATGGGAGCAATAAAATGATGAAAATCATTCACATTTACTCTTCAAACTCTTTGCCTCAGCACCTAGTTCGTGGGGTTTTCAATTAATCTAGCTCTATTTTCAAATACATCATTCACTGAGTAGAATTTCCATGACCCTCTTTCACCATTTCTCCACGTCACCTGTTAATATTAATGTTATGCATTGTGTATGTGTTAGAGCATCCACACTAGATGTGGTAAATGTGCCAAATGCCAAATATTTGGCACATTTGGCACACCAAACATCAAAAACTCTCTTTTATCAGATGTTCCAAATCTCAAAAATTTTGTCACATGTGAACAGTACGTTGCATTTTTGCAATGGTACGGACGAGAATGGTAAAATCAAAAAATAGTTTTTTATTCCTTCTCTCTCATCCCACTCTGAGCCACTCCAAGTCTCCATCACTTCTTTGGATTCTACTTTCTCTCCTCCCTCTCAGTCTAATCGCCCTCTCTCTAGTGAAGGATGGGTTCCGATGTGGGTATATTTTGGCATGGGCTCCAGCGTGGGTCAGGTGACGGTGTGGGTCGTGGGTATGGCAGCGTGGTGGGACGCGGTGAGGTGGGTCGTTGCGAGGTGGGTCGCGGCAACCTGGGTCGTGGTGAGGTGGGTCATGGATTCACGACAAAGGTGAGTGAATTTTGATGGGTTTGTGGGTTGTGGGTTTGTGGTTTCTTGTTGGTGTTTATTTGTTTGGATCGGTGATGGTTTATTTGTTGTCGGTGATGGCTGGATTGGTGACTATTTGTTTGTTTGAATTGGTGCTGAATCGGTGTTGAATCGGTGGTGGTTTGGCATTTGGGTGGTGGTTGTGCTTGGTGATTGGTATTTGCTGGGTTTTTTTTTTTCCCCTGTTTTGTTGGTGGTTATTGCCTTGTTGGGGTGTGTGGTGGTGGTTGCTACCTTGCTGGGCATGCGTGGTGGCAAAGTGGTGGTGGCTGGTTGGTGTTGTTGCGGCAGTGGTTGTTGGTGGCTGTTGTTGCGGCAGTGGTCAATGTGCCGTTGTTGGTGTTGATGTTGTTGATGGTGATAATAGGGAGTAGATAATATATTATTTTAATCTGTAGTAAATATTATTTTAATGTATAGAATTGAATAATAGAACATCTAATAAATAGGATGTTGTAAAATGATATGGTAAAATAATAAAGTAGAGTTTTGATGTAGCAAAATGACATTTTTTTTGCAACATCTACTATGGATGCTCTTAGTACTAGTATACGCATCTTTATTACTTAAAAGATAATGGAAGTATTGAAATTTTAACTCTTTATTCCTTGATTTTGGTGCAATGAAGAGGTTGGCCTGACTCATTACACTAGGATTCATGCTTCCCCCTATAGCATATTGCCTCCATCCCTGGTAAAGGTGGTTCACCACATGTGCATATCCAAATCGAATCTTGAAAAGTTTATTTGTGTGCATTAGATAGTTGATTTAATATACTATGGTAGCAACTTCATAAATTTATGATCGATAATCATTGGTTTGTGCCTGCAAGTCCTTGAATGTGGTGGATCAATTGCCTTGGTATCCTTTGGTTGCAATTAGGTCCAAAATGATTGTACATAACCATGACCTTCATGTTCTTGTCATGCAAGTACCCATCGTCATGTCCAAGAAGCATGCCTTGTCCTGATTTCTGAACCAATTGACATCCTCACTCTCATAAAGTGTATTATGGCCAAGCCAGACCTTTGATCCAGTAACCAATCTAGTTGCATCTCCATCAACTTGACTTCATGAAACTATCTTTGAGTCTTGACCCATTACTGTGCTAGGTGGTTGGGATCGGCAATGGTGGACTCAAAGACCACAAATGATTGTGTTGTTTTGCTATTGATATATAAGGTACATTTTAGTACTTGATCAGTTCAAAAAAAAAAAAATCTAAATGTAACAAACAATGTTAGGGAGAAAACCATCACAATTTATTTCACAACTAGTACAACGTCATTTTTATGTGAAATCATCAATGATATTGCTTTTATTGTGTGTTAATCAATAATCATAACATGTCACCTATGCAATTGTGAAAATTTGAACAAAACAAAATTGAAGTGTAAATTAAATACCTTATAGATCATCAAACATGCATTACCAGCAATGTGAACATTAGCACCCCGACCATCAATCGTCGTGAAACTACTAATGAGAAGTAGTTTCTCAAGTCTAATGCGCATGCTTCTTTGGAATGTGATCAATTTTTTCCCTTTGATCATGGTTGTTCCATATCTTAAGGTCCCCGATTTGGGATTTATTGAGTTGTCACTAGGATCAATGACTACATATTGTGTGAGGCCCCTTCCAATGTTGTTGGTCATCTTCCCAGCATAACCCACTGAGCATGTGTCAAGTTGGTGTCTGTCCCTTCGCCAGTTGGGGTTCCATTTCCAGCAATTATCAATCGCATTCATTTTTAAGCCAGTGATCTTTGTTTTCTTAGCAAGCCTAACATTAGGAGTGGAGAGCATAACAATGACAAGAACCAAAGCAAAGTGCCAAAGGATGGCAATGTTGATGCCTTTCAAAGCCATATTCAAGTGCATGTACTAACTCAAACTCAGATAGAAAAAGAGGCAGGTAGTATTGGTTCGCAAATAATTGAAATGGAGAGGGATATATATAGGTGGAGTGGTTAGTAATGTGTATTAGCTTTGTTTAGGTGGTTTTAAAGTTGATGCTAAGGAGTGTACGACACAAAAGAAGCTATTAATAGATATTGGTTTTACTTCCTCACCCCAATTTGAAAAAGTTAGATAGCTACAATTTTGTAGCGGCCAAAATGATAGAAAAAGTGAGCATTTGTGTCATTACTGGGATACAGAAGATTGTAGTTAAAATTGGCTCCTCTCAAGTAGGGGACGCAACATAATGGATGTGAACTACCTATAATAAGCACAGGATGATTAGTTAAAAGTTATAATAGGAGTAATATTATTTTTACATGTACTTATTATGGATATCACTATTATTATATACTAGTCGCAGACTTGCACATTGCGCAAAATAACTTTTTTTTTAGGGTGATCTTATTAAATATATTTGGGGTAATAAGTAATAACACTCGCATATTTTGTTTATATTAATAGCAAAATATTTTAAATTTATTTAAGAATCTATTTATCAATGTTTAACCATGGTTACGCATACCTTTAGAATTAAAATACAAATTTATAAAATACCAAAACATTTGAAAGGACAAATCTCTCCATAACTCATTGGGAAAAGAAAAGGGGAAAAAAGAGAGCAAAAGACATTACTTAGTATTTTGAAATACACTTAATAATTGATTTTTCATTCTCTTTTAAGTTAATAAAAACCTTACATATACATTTTTTATTTATTTATAGAATATACATTTTTTTAACATTTACATATCTTTTTTTTAATGTGAATCTTTACACATACCTTAAGTAAACTCTATATATTCCACTTCTTTAAATGTGTAAAATCATAGACTACTACTTCATAATGATAGTAGCTAATTAGTTTTATCATTTTTTTTTTCATAATTTCATTTATAACTTTTCTTTTTACTATTATCATATATTTATTGGCTAATGATTTTCATAACAGGGGTGTTAAATGAGATGTAGCATCATTTATTAGATTTTTAAATGTAATTGTGTATGAAAATTATATATATATATATAAAGTTAAATGAAATGTCAAAAAAGGGATTTTAAAATTTTCTAACTTTATTTCTTATGTAATTTCTATTATTACATGAGAACATCTCCTTTTAGTTATGGATTAGAGTTTCATTAGATTTAAGTTTAAATATATTGCTATGATTGTGTTTAATTATTGATTTAATTTTTAAAGTGAATATAACAGTTGATTTACTGTAAAGTTTTTAATGTTCTCCGTACTGGTCATATTTATTTTCTATTTTTAGTCCTCCTTACGACCTCTTTGTTTTCCAATTAATAGTTACTAATTGACATTTGATTTTTTTTTCCTCTTTACCATCTCTCTCTCTCTGTCTCTCTCTCTCTCCATAGGCAACCTATTGTTTTCCAAAATTTGATGATGATTTTATTGCATTAAATATGCATTGTAATTTTTTTTTTCATTTAATTTTGCTACCCTTAAGTTAGTAGATCCATAACTATTAGTTTCTTTATATTATATTTGGTCTGATATCCTCATTATTATTTTTTTAATTTAGTGTTTCCCAATAGGCATTTTTTTTGTATTATATTTTTTCTTTGATGTATTGGGTTTGAGAATGAGTGTGTCCCTAGTATTACTTCACTTTATGATTACACTTTTATTAATTGAATTTAAGTAAATTTTTTAAATTTTAATTTTTTTAAATAAAAAGGAGAGAAAAATATAAATAATTTAATCATATGGAAGATGTGGAGATGAATAGTGATATTAAGGTAGAACGTAATGGAGAGATGAAAAGATAAAGGTAAGGAAAAAGCTTGGACAAAGTGTAAATGTAAAATAAAATAAAAAGTACAGTTTTTTAAGGATAATTATATTGATTTGAATTTAAATAAAGTATTCCATGTTTAATTATTAAAAATAAAAAAGAGAGAAAATATAAATAATTTAATGACGTGGAAGATGTGACTGAATTTAAATGTTGAATAACATAAGATGAGAAGAAAAAATAAGTAAAAATAAAATATATAACAATTGTGGGGAGTAAAGGACCCAAGCAGACATTTGGGCCTTCGGGCTCTAGTAAGATGGGCCGATCTATTCTTGAGCTAAGGATTTGCTAGTGTTGCGAATTGGCCCATACGCCGAGGGTCCGAGGACATGTCCGAGGGAAAGTTTCTCCTCGGACAGACCCAAGAGAACTTGGAGTTTTACTATGAAAGTCAAGGCAGAACTTTGGAAAGACTATTGGTTAAAGGGGGAACCCCTGAATGTTGTAGACACACCGGTGTTAGGAAAATATCATAAGCAAAGGCTGTCACCTCCACATTAAAAACTCTGCACCTACCTCCCTGGCCGCATTAATGGGGAAGTGACCCTTGAATAGTAGAACTGAAACTTCTGGTTACTATTCAAAGGCACTAAGGGAAGAAATATCTAGGGGAGAGGGAATTTGAGTAACACGTGGATAAAGCATTAGAGAAAGAAGTATTTAAAAGGGGGTGAAGGTAAAAATAGAAAAAAAAGAAAAAAAAAAAAAGGGAGAATTGTAATCTTTAAGAAAGAAAGAGAAATAATACAAAGGTAGTCCTCGGCTTACGTCCGAGGAGGTTTATTTGCAATTATCATTTGTTATTTACAAGTGCTTGTACTCCTAAGCCTGTTGTCAAGTTCTCAGTACCTCTAACCTAAATTTCAAGCCCACGCTCTACAAATTTCATTGTTTAAGGCTCGTTGGGTCTGAGCCCATAATTGTTTTTGGGTCCAGGTGCAATTGTGCACTTACAACAATAATACCAATAAAGAGAACAATTGCACATAAAAGATTTTTGTTCTTTCTTATAACTCTAATTAAGATTGATGTTTTTTTTAATATGTGTTTTAGTATTATGTTTTTTTAATTTCCCATAAGAAAGTATTTTCTTTCTCTTTTATAATTTTGATTGAATTTTGGTTTTAATACTTAGTTGTTTTTGGATTTAGGAATTTGAATATGCCTACCAATTTCTTGCCTAATAAATTATATAAAATCTATTTTTTATTTCTTTAGTTTTATTTTAATTTTGGTTAAGTTAACATTGTAATTTTGTGATGATTTTTTATTATTATGATAATTTCCTTATTCCTTAAGAGATGATTTGTATATTAAGCAAATGTAACACACTACAACAAAGTTAGAATAATATGGTTCACCTTAAAAAATATTAATGAAATACAAAAAAATTAAAAAATTAAAATGATATATTTGTAGAGATAAAAAGATTAAAAAAATAAGTGTAAATTTTTTTTTTTTTTTTTTGGAAAAAAAAAGACAATGCTTGAAGTAATTGTTACTTTTTATATATTACACTTCATTGAATAATATGTATATTCCCATGCATCGTGCGAGTCTGCGGCTAGTTTCCTATAAAAACTAAATGATTCTACAAGTCTTCTATTGGGAATAAATTCTAATCTTAAGTTGCTAAATGCAAATGTAGTAGAACATGGTGAGAGAGAATAATGGGCTGTGCTCATGGTTAGTATAATAAGCATGTGATATGATTGTAGGCTTGCTTTATAATAGGACCTTTTGTTACTCTTAGAGCAAACAAAATGACGCACTTATTACCACCCAAAATGTTTTCCTATAATGACAAATTTTATCTTTTAACTTCTAAGAAATGCAATGCAATTGCCAAATGATATGCCCCTTTAATATAGTCTCTAATCAAATAATCAAAGGCTCCTGTCCCCTTTAGGTACAGGTTTATATGGAATTCAATTGTTTTCAATTGTTTATTTTCTCTGTAAGAAAGAACCATCAACCTTAACTGACCAAAAAAAGAAAGAAAAAAGAAACATCAATATTAATTAGAGTTATAAGAAAGAACAAAAATAGGATAACATTTAACAATTAAGGGGAAAAAAAAACAATTTAAAAAACAAATCTAAATAGCATTAATCAATGTGGAGTTTTAAAGAACTCTTGGTTTACCTAGAATATAATAGAGAAAATAAAAATGAGACTAATACTAATTCTATGAAACATATATAGAGAAATAGAAATAAGGATGCTAATTAAAGAACATTATCAATACCATCAATCCCTTTTGAAGCTCAATCATAGCTCTACTAATTTGCTGACTTTCAACTTTTGGTATATATTCAGGCGTTCTCCAATGCCGTAAAATTCCTTATTGTCTGGTTTTACTTAAATTCCGACAAACTACCTGATTAATTAAGTGAGAAAATGAGCAAAATGATTATAGTACAGAAAAAAAAAAGGGAAAGAATTCCCAAAGATTAGAAATTTTACATAAATAGAAGAATGTATAAAACAATTCATCAAAAAATTGAGAGAGAAAGAGAGAGAAAACCTTTTTTTGAATTCCGACAAAGTACCCAATCAAGTTAAGTGAGAAAATAAGCATAATGATTCTAGTGTAGAAAAAGAAAAGAAATGAAATGATTCCCAAAGATTAGTAATTTGGCATAAATAGAAGAATGTATAAAAAAATTCATCGAAAAATTGAGAGAGGGAGAGAGAGAACCTTTTTTTGTGAGAGAAAACCATGCATAGAATGAAATAGATAGTTACAAATTTATTGTAAGAGAGTGTGAATAAGAAGAGACAAAATAAAGGAAGATGAAGAGAAAGAAGAAGAATAATATTTATGTAGAAGGTAGTGGGGAGATGAAAAAGTAAGGGTGGAGAAATATTGGAAAAAATGTAAATATTAAAATTAAAAAAAAGTAAATGTTAAAAACAATTATAGAAAAATTGGAAAAAAAATGATAATGAGGTGAACGCTGATGTGGCTCAACTGGAGCGTAGCAACAGTAAATACTACGCTTCAGCTTTTAGATATATATATATATATATATATATATATATATATATATATATATTAATCAGAATAAATGACTACACTAATTTTATAAAAGTTGTGATAAAACTTATACCACTAGATTTTTTTTGTTATTACACTATTGTCAATTGTACTTTAGGTATAAAAAAAATAAGTGATTGGAGTATGTGACACACATAACGTAGAACACAACTATCTTTCTATCTTTTGATTCGAAGGTGTCAACAAATCTAATTGGTGCAATCTCTCAGTATCAAATATTTAAGCTATTATAATTATCATAACTATTTGTCTAGTTTTATTTTTTAATACGTTATAAAATTAATTTTATAGCATGTAAGAGAACCCATCGACCTCTTTAACTGTAAAAACTTTTTTTTATATAAAGAAAACCATGCGCAATTTGACAAAAACTTGTCACAATCTCACTTGAATTCTAGAGCATTGTTAATAGAGTTTATTTGTTGCATAATCTGCCTTTGCAAATTTTAATTCCTCAGGCCTCAAAAATTTCATCAGGCCGCTTCAAGTTCAACTTCAATTTTTACTCAGGCTCGGTCTCTTTCACAATATAACTTATCTGCTGGTATGCTTTAAAAAATAAACACTTACCTGCTGGTATTTATGATTAGTGAATTTGGTGTTCTGGAGCTTTGGGACAACCGTAGGAATGCAAGCATGCAGATCAAATGACTTCAAGTAAGTCTTTAACCCATAATCTCCAGTTATATCACCATGTTTGGTAATGATGGCTTGAAGAATTTGAATCAGCATTTAATAATAGCATCTATACGAGTTTGAGACGTATATTTGTTAACAAATTTATATTAGAATAGGTAATCTTAATCCAAGCTTATCTTTTCTCATTCTTAAGTGCACTAAAATAGATCAAAATAGACCAAAATATTAGACTAAAATGCTATATCTTAATAAGAGCATAACAACAATAAATACTATCCTTCAACTCAAACATATAATTATTTTGAGATATGGTATAATGTAGATTTTTTTTCTCTAAATTTTATTATAGATAACTTATTCTCCTTAAAAATAAACAATTTATAAAAGTAATTTCTCTCTCTATTTTTACAAATATATAATTTTATTACTTTTATTGATATTATTCTTTTTGAAATAGTCCATATTCTTCTAACTACTATTATATTTTACATTTTCCTAATTTCATTTGTAAGAACCATAAATTTTTAAGTTTTAAATTTATTATTCAAGGCAAGGTTAAAGGGTCCAATTTAAAGCTTAAAGAACCATATGTCATTTTCATTAACTTTAAGGTATAGAGATAATAAAGATTACTTTATTTATTTATAGTTTATAGTTTATTCTCACCAAAAAAGGATCGAACTAGATTTTTTTTTTATTTTTTTTTAGCTATGTCTCTTAAAATTGATGAAAAGGGCATATGGCTCTCTAAGTAGGAGTGAAACTAGACATTTCAACCTAATCTTGAATTTTGCAGTAGCATACAATTATGAATACAGTGGTGGAATAATATTTTTTTTTCAGGAGAATATAAACTAAAATTAAATAAATGGTGACTTTGCCAAGGTATTCTTATTACATGTTTTTTTTTAAATTATAATTAACATTTAGGTTAAAGAATGCATATTTTCTATAATTAAAAAAAAGGTCAAAAATGTATGAAGTCATTGTAGTAAAAAGTGATTATTTTATCATGATTAGTAAGTTACAATTGGTTTTGAGAATGTATAAATTAAGATTAAAGACAATGCATTATTGCATTATATAGCTCAACAGAAATGTAACAAAAATAAATTATACTATCTAATTTTTATATATTATTACTATAAAGATTATATAAAGATAGATGAGACTTTATTTGATAGCAATTTGTTAGGATGACTACAAAATTGAAGATTTAATAACAAAGTTAGGAATTCAACCTTGATTCAAAAAAGATAATAAAATACTCAAGGATAAAAATAAAAAATAAAATAAAAGAAAACAAATTTTTTTTTTTTAATAGAATTTTTAAAAGAAAAAGGAATTACATTCATAAAGTTCCCATCGAATTCATTAACAAATTTTACAACAAATTATTGAGCATGTAAAGATTTAAATAATCCACTTGCTTTGTAGCTGTCTTCAATAAATGCTCCATGCATCCACAGCTCCACCTTTTTTTGCCCCCCAATGCCTGCCTTGCTAGAGAGCTATAGTAATTCATCGGATTATCAAAGACGTGATTTTAATGAATAGGCAGTTTTTTTTTTTAATTGCAATTTTTTATTCCTGTAGGACTATGATTTCAGGGCAACTCAAGTGAAACATGACAATGAACTAAATTGTCACATAATATTGCTTCAACAACTATGTTGTGACTTGTGACCTTTTTCTCTATTTTTTTATAAGTAGAATAGATCTATTAAAAATTGAAAACACTTCATGTTCATGATGATGAACACAAACAGTTCAAAAAATTACATAAACAGTTCAAAAAATTACAAAGCAAAGCTAAGGAAATTGTGAAACTCAAAAACAGAGGTACATTTATGTTGTGACTTGTGAGTACAACATTCATTTAACAGTCCTGTTATGTACATGAATAACAAGCAGCTTACATCCATTTAGAGACATCTTACTCTGCTGCTTCCAACTTCATCTTCCTGCTAACATAATCCAGGTATATCCCTGCCCAAAATGCCAGCATATGAGACAACTCTGAATTCAGAATAACTGCTCTGAAAATACCTTCAAACTAACTGTTCAAATATTGCATAACTATTCTCAGATTTAGTCTATTTAAGACTTCAAAAGATCTTTGAATTTTCAGAATGTTGAAAGTTCTATATGCAAGATACCCCCAAATAATAATAATTACTATGGCCTGCTTTCTTACTTCCAGCGTTATTCCGTCTTTTTTAGTTCCAGTAATCAAACTTAGTACATTTTAGTCACCTCTTGCCTATGTTACAATTTATACATTTTTTAATATGTAAATCTCTAATCCTACCAGGATAAATCTTGAATGTATTACATTTTAAATAGAAATTAATATCTAGATCTCTAATCATACCAGTTTGTTGTCTGACAGCACATGGATGAGTCCATTGTGCTTAATATAACAATTGGAGTCCATTGCATTTTACACTAATGAATTCCGTGTTAAATATGTAAAGCACAGTGAACCATTTGATTTTTTGATGGAATGTATAGAAGAATGAATATTACCTGGAGTATTCCCACAGCAGCAAACTTGTCAATTATTGTCTTTGACTGGACTGGATGTAAATTCAAAGGCTTTAACAGTAATTCCACATTCTGCAAAATAGTAACATGAACTTAGACTCTTTGACATTTAGTAATAAGAACACAGATAACTAGATGTAAATTGAGATTGAAATGCATAAATCATTATAATTTTCCAAATCTAGCGTTTGCAGTTCATCCAACATTTCCTAGGCAAAGGCCAGGTTTCCAGTAGCTAGCTACCCAAACAATGAAATTGATATTTTCAACATTTTGGAAAGGAAAATCACAGAGCTCATATAAGGCCTGTTTGGATTTTTTTTTTCTCATCACTCATCACTTAAAATACCCCAATTTCCAAATGCCCACCTGTTTGACACACATAACTCAGCTTCTCATCACTCAATTTTTCTACTTTTTTGTGGGACCCATACCTGTAAAGTGGTCAGACCCTTCTGTTAAGCCTACCCGCAAAACCCATTCCCCACCATTTTCTCTTTTCCTCATTTCCCCTTCACCCCTGTTACTCTCCCAAAACACAAACCCGAATCCATCAAAATAGAAGAAGCAGCTCATCACCCCAAATTCAAAAATCCGTTCATACTTATTTAAGATACACCACCAAAAAAAAAGGAATGGAAACCCACTGTCGGAGATGGACTCCGATCCCAGGCAAAACGACTGGAAACGATTCTCTCGCTGAAATGACTCACTATCGGAGATGGACTCCGATCCCAGGCGAAGAACAGAAACCCAGTGAAAAGGAATGGAAAAAAAGAAAAAGAGCAACCAAACCCAGAAACCCAATGTGAAAAAAAAAAAGAAGAGAACCCGAGCCCAAAACTTCGCCGTCATGTTCGCCGGTCTACACTGTGGCCGCTGTGGGCTGGATGAGGTGGGGGCTCGATTGGCGTGGCTAGGCAAAGAGGATTAAGTGTAAAGAGGTATGCTTGAATTTGGGAATGGAGAAGAGTTTCCGTGGGTTGGGTTTTTGGTGTGAAGGAAAAACTGTTGGTGGGGACGTGAAAGGGAGAGCCGGACTTGACAAGGCACTGACAGTGGCTCTACATATGTGTGTTTAATTACGAAAATGTCATTGAAAACTGAGTTTTGGAAACTGAAAACACCTAAAATGTGTTTTCAGTTTCCATAACTCATCACTCAAAAATCAGAGAATTGAGTGATGGAAACAATAATTGGAAGCAAAATCCAAACAAACCTCTCAGTCATGGGTCCCACTATTTTTGAGTTATGGACGATGGAAACAGAGTTATGAGTTATGGAAACATGAAATCCAAACAGGCCCATAGTAAACATAATATTAAGTTGACACAGGGTAATCCAAGTACATCATTAGATTAATTAAAAACCTTCCACATGTGCTGAGTATCTATAGCTATGCCACAATTTCTACATATGAAACTTCGCTAAATCTCACAATATAGCCAAATGGACCAACCTTAGATGTAAAACTCTCATCCCAATACGTGTAGTGCTGTTTTACAGGAATCATCATTGAAAAGCTTCACTTGCACAGCCTAATCATGGTGGAAAATTAAAATGCAGTCAGGGAAAGAACAAGAATCTATATTAATTGCTCCACTTGAAAACTCACATCAGGTGTGCTTCGTCGTCTGTCGAAAGGGCAGCCAACAACAAAGCCCACCAGAGAGAGTTCAGAGATCTGTACATAACAGAAGAAGCCGTTATGACTTTGACTTTGGTCTGAAGATAGCTCAAAGTTCAACACCACTCAACATAAATACCCAATTTATCTAGATAGAGAACTTCTTGCAGGAAAAAAAATAAAGAGCCTCTTGCTACACCAAGTGAACAATACCATTTTGTAATAGACATAATAACAGGACTCAAACTTTTATTCCATGACACTACCAGCACGATTGTTCAGTTTATTTCATCATAGGATACCCTCTTTTGATTTAACATGACACTGCAGACAATCATTTCGATTCATAACCTTCTTCTGAATTTACAATAACAACAAAATAAAATCTTATAAAAGAAAATCAACAGAAAGTACTCACCAGACTTTGAAAGTCACTAACCATTAGATCAATATTCGATTTCTTAGCAGACACTGCAGCATCACAATAATTGACATTTAAACAAAGTTTCAATGAGAACGCTAACATAAAATGGGGAAAAGAGGAGCCCTGAAGAGGGATATATGTTGGATCCTATATGGGTTTGTATATAATGCCTTTGCACAAAGAAAAGAGAAATTTCGACCTTCATATCCCACTCTCAAAATAAAAATTCAAATAACGACTGACTGAGAAGACATCACAATGGAATACTGTGTGTGTGTGTGTGTGTTTGTGTGTGTGTGTGAGAGAGAGAGAGAGAGAGAAATAATTGAATGCCCTAATAATTAAAGATTAAATTTAGCATGCCCTTCAGCAATAACTGTGAAGTATTCAGTTGCCACCAAACCAGAGATCCAACATAGAGGCCTTTACTAAAAGCCACTTATAGCAACATTTAACAAGACTTGGGCTGACATTGATACATGCAAAGTTGTACATGTTTGCAGCAGAACAATACGTATTTGCACGGATTTGCATGTAATTGTGACTTTCTTCCTAATCTATATTCTTCTGATGGATCTCATCTATAAAACTATATGGTCCAATTTCCAGCATGTGTAACTACACCATATATATTGGATATATTACAAACAATATTCATGTAGCTTATATGTCACAACACATAAAGGATCACATACTTTATTCATCATCTTATCACTTTTTTCCTAACTATCACCTGTGTACAACAGTACAAGAAAACCTTTGGAATCTATTGCCATCAATATAAAAGCTATGTGAATCACAAACCTCTACCAAGTTATAGAAGGAAACCATTTAACAGATCATAAAGCACTATCTGTTTGCATCCCTGGAATCATTCAGTTTTCAAGTTTTTTCTACCCTACATGAGGAAGCAATTTCTACTAGTGTTCATATGTAATCTATCTCAACAGCTAAGAAAAAGAAAACAGACAATTATGGATGTATATAACGTCAGCCTCTTGGGCTCTCTCAGAGGAATTTGGTGAACTCAATATGTGCATCATATTTTAGATGTCTAAGTAATTTGAAAGAATGTAACATACCTCCCCAACTCCAATGGTGATAACATGTGGTGCAAAAGCCATCCCAGCTGAATTGTTCATCCATTCACCTATGAAAACAAACATAAAGTATTGAAAAAGAATCCACAGACCTCTCTGTACACACACCAAAATTAATATTTTACAACTCCTGATTATGTCTACGAGATGTTCATTCTAATAAGGTTTCCAACTGCTAATGAGGAAGTAAAGGACACAGCCAATGAATGAACGAAGATATCCATTGGAAATTTCAGTAATCATTAAAACTGGCATGTGCTAATGAACAAGGTTGAAGATATCCATAGATCAAACTGATAAGAAAAACAAGCAATGAATGGAAGTTATGAAAAATGAAAATTATTGCATGTTAGCCCAATAAAATAAATAAACAATGTTCAGTGAAATAGCACAATATGCATCAACCCATAAAACCCAAAGAGTCCTCTTCTTTTTTCAAGGGAAGAAAGAAGAATTAGATAGGCACTAATTACTCCAGCAAAACTGTATCATTGGACAATTCTATGGCAGTAAAAAAATAAGCATAATAATTAATCATTATCGAAATACAATATATGAGAATCAAATTGCTTTCTACCACACTGGAATATGAGTTACGAATATGGTCAAGATAGTGACAACATATCGAACTTAACATATACCAAAAACAAAACAAAAGCAAAATTTACCAAGATCAGCTAATATCTGCTTCCTGCCAGTCCCAGGTGGCCGCCCTCTGGCCCGCTTTTGGGATGATGAGTTTGATCCGGGTGTAACATTAGGAGCAGCAGACATAGGAGACAATTGAAGAGAAACTGGGCCATCAGGACCATATTTCCTGGGCCTTCCTCTCTTCTTCTTTATAGGCTCACCAGATGGAACACCAGGAGACACTCCCATGCTAATGCCATGAGTGAAATTGGGATGTAGTGTTTCTACTGAAACGGAAACGGAGCTTTCAAAAAACTAAAAAAGGGTTTTTCTAGGAATGGTGAAAAGCTAATCAAACACAACATAAATTTTGAATCTTTACCCCCAAAAAAAGAATGAAATATAAATGACACGGATCTCCTTCTACCCTAAAATCTTCAAATTAGAAACACACGGAGATTCAAAATTAAGGGTTTTACAAGGGTTTTTCTTGAAATGGTGAAAATCTAAGAACCCAACAAAAATTGTTTATCTTTACCCACAAAAATTTTAAAAATTTAAAAAACAGAAGGAAAGTGATGTTAAAAGCTGAAACAGTTCTAAATCCTCAATAAAAAAAAATTAAAAAAAAAAACTTTATAGAAGAAGAAATGTAGAAAAATCAGAAGCTCACAGACTTACAGACACTGAAGGTCAACAACCTTGCAGTTCCTGGATCATGCCTCAACCACCCAAGAGAAACAAAACCCTAGATTTGACATGAAATCTAGGGTTTTGACAGGAAAATGCAGAAGGTGGCAAAAGAAAAAGAGAAAAAGACAAGAAGGAGGGAGCTGGGGGAAGGAAAAGAAAATGAACTGAAAAATATGAGCCTTTGAATTAAAAGTGGGTTTGTTTGTGTGTGAGTCAGTGTGTGTGTGTGAACTGTGCTACTATGAAGTAGTAGTAGTAGTACCAGCAAAAAAAAAGAAGAAAAAAAAATAAAAGGGAGTAAAGCCTTTTTCTTTCTTTATTTTAATGTTGTCAGGGTGGTAGGGGGGTGTATCTGTGACCATATGAGGGGAAGGACTAATGGTATTGGAGGGACAGTCTGGTGGCCCACCAAAAGTACCAAACTTAGATGTCTCTGTCAGATTACTATTACTTAGGACATTGGGCCTCTTTTTTTTCTCTTTTTATTTTTTATTTTTTATTTTTTTTTCAAACAAAAATTATAGATCCATTTGGATAGAATTTATTATTGAAAATTAAAAATATTGTAACAAAATAATTTTTAAATATATAAATAGTGCTGTGGGACTGATTTATGCACTATTTACGCACTAACCCATTTGTCCTTCACAAAAAAAAAAAAAAAAAAACACAAAATTTCAAAACACAACAAAATTAATCTGTATCTAAACAGATACTTTGTACATAAAAAAAAGTTAATTAATCTACAAGTCTCTTAGCACTACTTATTAGAAGGTGAGTTAACATCTATCCAAGGTGATCATGCATTTATCAATAAGAAAAAAAAAATATTATTTTTAAAGATAAAAACCATAGAATCCAACCTAAGATCATAGTAATGTCTGGGTTAAAATTAACCATAAACCTAAACGAATCAATCAAAAAAAAAAAAATAATGCTTCAAACATGAATGTTTGAATTATTTTTTATTATTGGTAACAGATTTATGTGCTTATATATATATATATATATATATAGAGAGAGAGAGGGTAGAAAAATAATTTCCAACTGTTTATCTACAAAATAGTGAAATACCCTCTTTCACGCAATTCTACAGAGTTCGATCAGAGCTGTACGAGTTTTCTTGGAAGTAGGCATCTTTATCAGCCTTTCACCATTCTCTAGAAATCAACTTTTTCATTTTCCAAACAATTTTTTCTCTTTTCCTTTTTCTTTTCGTCGATTCCCCAAAATCAATTCTTCTACATTAGTTAATATGTTTGTGAGGGTAGTTTGAGTTATATTGTTTGGATGTTTTCATACGCGTGTAAATAAAAATGATACCAAACAAGCTTAATGTCACACCAATTATAAATGTTCATCTTAAAAAGTGTGAGTACTTAATTTCTACAATATTTCAACTCTTGGGCCTACCACAACAAAAAGTACTTAATAGATCTAAGCCACTAAGATTGAGCAGATCTGTGATGCTGTCTGTACATATGTCCTTTCCCTGAAGCTCCAATGCCAAAATATAACAAAATAAATGTCAAAATTAATTAAATATTTTTTGCAGTTGCTGACATGTAATAGATCAAAGTAATAAATGCAAATAAAAATTAATTTATGACAAACGCATCTCTCACTAGATCCCACACATGACTCCCACTTGAGAGAGCTCCGGGTCTCGACTCTCGACTCTGTTTAGAAAGATGCCTTCCGAATCCACCCTCCTCCGCTCGACGCACTCCTCTTCAAAAGTTCAAAAAGTTAGCCCACGTGTTTTCTTGAGAGCGCTGTTATGAATTTGGTTCAGCTTTTTAAAATTGGACTTTTTGAAAATGTAGAGTTTTTAAGAAATACAGAATAAAAAAATATTTTTTTAAAAAGCTGAATGTTTGGTAAAAACTGTTAAAAAGTATTTTTTGAAAAAGTTGAGGATTTGGTTAGCACTTATAAAAAATGACAGTTTAAAGGATAAATTACTAAAAATGACAATATATATATATATAAAGGAGTTTATTTCATACTTAAATCAATATTGTGAAATTATTCTCACCAATATTAGCTAATAATAACCTACCATTTAAGATTTATTGTGAAAATATTGTGATAATTGATACTGATTTTAATTTGAACGTATTATTACAACTTTTTTTGCTCTTTATAAAAGAATTATTTTTTTCTCACCAATATTAGCTAATAATAACTTACCACTTAAGATTTATTGTGAAAGTATTGTGAAAATATTGTGATAAAAATTGGTACTGATTTAATTTGAACGTACTATTAAAATTATTTTTTTCTCACCAATATTAGCTAATAATAACTTACCACTTAAAATTTATTGTGAAAATATTATGATAGCATCTCCTACTCTCTTTTTTTTCCTTTTTCTTTCCCTATTTTTTTCTCCTCCACCCACGTACCCTCACTCTTTTCTTTTTTTCCTTCTTTCCTATCTTTTTCCCAACCACTTCATCCATACTCTAGACTGTTCCACAGAGCTCTCTTTTTTTTTTTTCTTTTTTTTTTTTGCAAGAACTCATCCGTCCTCAAGAACTCATCTATCCACAGAGCTACCGCAAGAAACCCTTGTGTGGGATGGCCAATTACTCATCCGTCTTCAAGAACTCATCCGTCCACAGAACTCATCCGTCCACAGAACTCCATTTGAAAGATTTTGCTATATTCTGATATTTTTTTGTTTTGCATTTTGAGGAATCCTAATTTGTAAGGGATTGATTTTTTTTTTTTCCCTTAGCTAATTTGGGAATTTGTAATAGATTTTTTTATGTTTGGATTTGGAAATTTGTTATTATTATTTTTTTCCTTAGCTGATTTGAGAATTTGTTATAAATTTTTTTTTGTTTGGATTTGGAAATTTGTTATTATTATTTTTTTCCTTAGCTGATTTGGGAATTTATTATAAATTTTTTTGTGTTTGGATTTGAAAACTTGTTATTGAGAGAGCAGCGAGCAAAGCGGAGAGATGAGAGGAATGAGGAATGGCGTGAAGGGCAATTTGGTAACTTCACCCAGAGTCCAACGGTAGGATTGCTCAACGCGCATAGGCTTTTTCCAAAATAAAGCTCTGAGCTCATTTTTCCAAAACACTGGTTTTGCGCATTTTCTTCACAAACTCAAAACGCAAAAACGCAACTTTTTCCAAAATATTGCATTTTATACCTTACCACACGGACTTTATATTTGCTTTTTTCAAAACGTGCTTTTTTTGGTTGAAAATGTGGAAACAAACAGGCACTTAGTCTTTCACCATTCCCTAGATATATCAACTTTTTCTTTTTCCTACCAATTTCCTCTCTTTTTATTTTCCTTTGACTCCCCCAAAAACAATTATGCTACAGGCACATCAATTATAAATTCTTTTTCCTACCACAACTATCATCGCTTTATGGCATATCAATTGTAAATTGTCATTTTAACAATTGTTAGTAATTATTTTACTATCTTTCAACTAAATTGGCCTACCACACCAAAAAGGAAGTAAGGCGGTAAATGAACTAAGTTATTTATAAAGAGTTAGAATTCGGCTTAGTCAAAAACTTGTTTATATTTGTTTGTTTAAAAAACAAGTTAAGTTTAAGCCTTAAGTTTAGATTCGATTATTAAAAGAACAAAGTTCAAATAAAATAATGTATTCATGAACAACCATATGAACATAAGGGCTTAATTAACTATATATAATGTTATATTTTTACATTGTATACTAGTCCAAAAATATTGTAAGGTCGAATTTATTCAATTATGTGTTGGCTTTATTCTGTGCCAAATTTGCTTGTAATTTAGCAATTAGATACATTGTATTTAAGTGGGAATTATATAAGGGTAGTGTGTGAGAAAGTGTGAAGAAAACTCAAATGTGTACACTCAAGAAGGGCCTCGCGATTGGATCTCGCGACTAGCGAGTCACCAAAGGTGGCACACGTGTAAACCATGCAGGGGAGCTGAAGGGTCACACCAACTGTAGCACTACAGGAAAAAATTTCCAGTCTAACCATGCAGTTAGCTCGCGACTCATTCCAATCGCGAGGCCGAGTTGCCAGAATACCCTATTTGTTGAAAACTAACCTTTCGCATTTCTCACACCCTACTATAAATACCCTTATACTCACGAAATGTAGAGAGTTTCCAGAGAGAATTTTGAAAGAAAAACCTTTGAAAAAAACTAGATGGACTCATCCACAATTTTCATCCTTTGATTCTCCAAATTCCTCTACTTTCACCATCTTCATTGACATATCCTTGAGAGGTACATTTAGCAAAATTCTTATCTCACCATACTCATATCAATGAGAAAATATTTTGGTGCTTAGGAAGTAGTACAGAAAAGACCAATTCATTTTAGTTGATGCGATGGGCGATTGCAAGATTTGGTAAGTTAGAGAAGACATGGTTCGGTGTAACCTTGTTGGAGCAAGAAACTTGGAGGGCTTAGGTGCACTGGGTAGATTAGGCTTAGAGGATCTTTTGCTATTCATGTATCCCAACTTTATTCTCTAGTGGATTATTGATCACTTAGAGGGCAGCGGAGATGACTTTTCGCCGAGTACTTCAGTTTCCTCTTTAATAACACATCGCCGTGTTATCTTTGTGTTTGCATCTTTCTTCCCTTTCTCTTTACTTTTTAATTACTGCTATGTTGGTTATTAATTATAGTTTAAAGCGTGTTTCCAATTTGGTTATAGCTTATATTTCATTTTCTGCACATATATTGTTGGATTATAAGCTTGTGTTAGTATTTTTAATTTGGGGGGTCTAACTTTCATAGGTGTTTTACACGCTATTTGAACTTTCAAATATATTTATATAGACTTTAAATTGAATTGTATAATTTTGTCAATAGGTTCATATGACATAAACTATTATTTGTAACTTATTAGTAATATAAATGGTCCATTCCATTCGTAGCAAAAATTCATAAAGTTATGAAGAAATAAAACATTTTAATTATGGTTTCACAATATATAAGAAAAGAATAAATCAATCAAGTAACTCGTGAACAATCTGTAACAAAATAAAATTTTATCAGATATGTTTAACTTCATCAAAAATACTATCTCATCAAAACAAAAAAAACAAAAAAAAAAGTTAGTATATTGCAATGTATTTGGAATGGTGAGTTCATTGGTATTTGGAATCAATTTTTTTTTAAGGAGAAAAAAAAAACTTAAATTGGACACGTGACGCAAAATTAAACAATAATTAGAATTTAATTTAGAATATAATTGGATTTTTTCTCAGTTTTGACTTTAATTATATATATAGACTGGTTATTGGCTCGTGTGTTGTACTATTTTTTGGTATGATCTTTTTTGGTAAATATTATGACTGGAGAACCTTTTTTTGGGAAAAAAAAAAAACTTCT
Source organism: Castanea mollissima (assembly GCA_014183005.1). Taxonomy (NCBI): domain Eukaryota; kingdom Viridiplantae; phylum Streptophyta; class Magnoliopsida; order Fagales; family Fagaceae; genus Castanea; species Castanea mollissima. The sequence continues at coordinate 12,377,084 of JACAVU010000004.1, forward strand.
TTCATTTTTATGTAGTGATTTAAAAAAATACAATTAAGGGTTTTATGATAAACTTTGTTAATTTTATGAAATACATTTATATAAAATAAAACTCATAAAATGCATAAGATATACATAAAGGTATAATTCATGACTATGCATGAAAGTTATTGTATTTTTTTTTTTCTATTAGCTAGATCACATTTCTTAAATAAACTGAACAATCATTTCATCACCCCGTTATGCACGCAATGATTGGAATGTTATTAGTTAGCACATGATTGCTTGATAAACAATATTGAGTAAAAATTATTTTAATTCTATTTAAGAATTTTTTTGTGAAATTTTCATTTTCATGTCCATTTTTCTAATCTAATAGATTTAATTTTTCACGTTAGTTAAATTGAATAGTATTGTGTTTATACTTTTTTTAAACTACAATTGATAATTCACAAAATCAGTAAACAACTTATTGAGTATTGCAAAAGATACAAATATGAACATTAACATGAGCATGAACATGAAGGGAGATTTTCATTCATTTTCTTGAAGAAAAAATGTAATTACAAAAAATTCCAAACTTTATTAAGTAAATAAGAATTAAGTTATAGACAGAAAAATCAATAAAACAAAAATTTTAAGAGCCTAAGAGGAGGCATTACTAAGTTGAAACAACCCAAAATACTCAAGGACGAAAAAAAAAACCCCATCCACTTCACACTTCCATCGCAACTGCTTTAGCTCAAGGAAAACTATATATATATATATATTTATTTAGAAATAATTACAATATGTATGCTAACTCCGCAACTTGAACCTTTTCTCCATGACTCCCACAATTTGAACCTTTTCTCCCTTAAACTCTAAATACTTTGTGTATGGGAAGGTGCCAATTCAGCTACATGGCTCATGACACACACACACACACACACACACATATATATATATATATATCATTCAATAAATATAGAACTTCCTTCCAAAAAAAAAGTTTATCGTAATTAAGGGAAATCCTAATGGGTACTTCACTTGAGCATACGTGAAAAAGGCATATACATACCACAAATGGTAAAGGAGAAAGAAAAAGTTGCTAATCCCTTTTAATATGGTTAATTTCTTTACCTCAATTAGTCACCTAAACAACATACAGCTTATTCATACCACAACCACAAATAACAATGCAGCATTGACCATCGGTAATTACTAATCTGAAAGTACAGATTTCTTTAATAGCTCTACCTTAATTTCTTTTGGCCAATATGTCTTTACTAAATCAAAATCAAACCACAAAAATCATATAAAAATCACCAAATTAGAGTTTAAAATTATAATTAAATTTTTTAAAGAAATCTAGGCACAATTGCACAAAAATTCCTTGCAACTAAGTCATACTCAAATTATTGGGCCGTTTTTCCTTTGTATAAATAGGAAGTTCTAATGGGATGAAGATGCTAACAATTTTCTCTTCAAAACGTTTAGGAGTGCATGAGATCTTGCCAAGTGACGCTCTAATTTTGCATTTAACATTTTTTTTACCTTTTTCATTAAGGTTTTTTTTTTTTATACTATTTCTCAAAAGTTTACAGTAACTTATTTTACTGTTATTTCATTAATCTCTCATTAATTGCCTACGCTTACATCACACATATCTCTATTTTTCATGTCTTTTAGCATACCTACTATTTTAATATTTTTTTAAAAAGCAAAAAAATAATAATTATGGACTAATCGTAATAACTAACCAAATAAGACCTTGGACAAGGATAGAGAGACACAAAAATATTGTGAATTGTTAAATAAAACGCATTGTTTCACAACATTTTACCAAAATAAAATACCTAAAATTGACAAAACATTTGAAAGAGAGAGAAAGAGAAATCTAAGGGGTTGTTGCCTCTGTCATATTGGTCTCCCACCACCATCAAGATACCAAAACCCCATGAGTATTTTTTTTTTAAAATTAGGGGATTAAATATGATTTAGGTTTGGGTCATTTGGTTGGATAGTTTTTGTTTTGGGTATATAAGAAGAGAGAATACTTGGTATGCAATGTAAACCCATATTTTATTATGGTTTTAAATCATTTATAAGATACATGCATATACATTTGCCCACACCATATTTTAATGTCGCTCTATCGATGAGTGGAAGACACTGAGAGAGTTGGATATGTTTTTATTTCATAGTATTAAATATGTGAATGTAACACAGATTAATTGATTTTCATAGTCCCGTTACTCTTTTACATTTATTTTTGGTTTCATGATTTTTTTTTTCTTAAAAAAAAAAAAAAAAACTTACCCGAAAGGGCTATAAATATACAGTGAAACTATTGACAACTATTGCACTTGTAAATTAAACATGCTAGTGCAGTTTTCAGATGGTCCTCTTCTAACATGAATTTTCTGAGGAGTCCTTAACTGATTGTACCAATATTGTCTACCTAAAGGTAATATTGCAAAAGGAGAGAGAGAGAGAGAGACCAATATTTACTTCCAGCTCATAGTCCTCAGAATCCATAGGGTAACCAGAGTAATTTTGTCTTTGCTCAGTGTTGTCATTTCCATAAATCAAAAACAAATAGTTGAAATTTGGTAGAGTTTTATTGCGGTATGTTCGTGCATCAGGATGTAACTACAAAAACTATCCATTAGTTGCTGGGACCAAAAAGAATATTTATGTAACGGAAATTCAGAAGAAAATATCTAATTACTCATTGACTAAGACCAGGTCCAAGTTCTTGAAGAGGGGAAAAAAAAGCAAATGGTGAGATTGTTTATAAGCTTGTCAAACCAAAATCCCACCAACACCATCACATCCTAGATCTTGACGCTCTTGATTACACCATTCATCAGAAGCTGGATTTCCATAAATCAAGCACAAATCATTGTAATTTGGCATTGTCTTGATTCAGTATGGTTTTGCATCTGGGTGTTCCTACATAAACAAAGTCTTAGCCAATAGCTATGTATACTCGAACTGACATTTAAGACTAAAATAAGTTGACAAAGCACCTACACAAATGCATCCCAAACATCATCAAAAGCTGTGACCATTTGCTATGTTTCATCCCATGAAAATCGGCTCTGTTGAAGAAGATTTTTCATATCAAAGTACTGCTTTTCCAATCTTCTATAACAACTTTTCAGAAAATCTTGGTCATGATGTAATGAGAATCGTTCCTTGAACAACATAAACATATCTATCCATGCTTAATTATTGAAAGTGTAATCAGTCTTCTTCCCCTTATGCTGTTATGCACTTCCTCTAGCATTACATGTATGAGATGATGGTCCATCGAAGGTGTCCAATCTGTTGTCGAACAACCACTGTTTGCATAGCAATGGATATCATCCCCTCTTACAAACCGGAGATTTAGTTAATTAATGCAATAAGAAATATGTATTCCAAAGATGATAAGTTTAGTGATACAACTTTTACTCTCTTTTTTTTAAATTAAACGCTGGGGTAACACTCTTGTTTTAGCCAAAGTTAGATAGATCAGCATCGTCAACGCCAGTCAAAAACCATGTAGAAATATTTAGAATGATAATTGTATGGGCTCTATGTCATCAGAATTAGGATAGCAATGAAAGAAAAGTAAATAATGCACTGAAGTTCACTGATATAGTAGGTTAAGAACACAACAAAGAAAATAAGACAATAAATTAGCAGATAATAACTTCCTTAAATTATTTGGGAAGCTCTTGCAGCTGAAACAAGAAACCTTCCAATCCTCAAATCTGGTTCTTCACTGTCAAGATCTGCATTGCACGTCGAAATGCTATATCTTCCATTACAAATTTCTTCACCATATATAACACATAATTTGTGATAGCTGGGAACAGATTTATTTCTATATGACTGAGCATCAGGATGCACCTGCATATTTTATACATAAGCCACATAGAAAAACTACAAATATCTAGAGGATACAAGAAAGAGTAAATGGCAATTCACCTTGGTATAAGAATCCCAGACATAATCCTCAACTGTTACCATTTCTCTCGTTTCATCCCAAGAAAACCCACTCTGGTCAAGAAGAACCTTTATATCATTATATTGTCCCCTCAATTGTTTGTATCTATTCCTCAGACCATCTTCATCATGGTGAGATCCAAATTTTGCATTGAATAGTCTAACCATTTCAATCCATGCCTTGGACGCAAATCCATGACCAATTTTATTCCCTCTAAGCACCTGGTCTTGTAACAATTCAATGAGATAAAGATCCATTGTTGATGTCCAATTTGTTCCCAGACATTCACTATTAGAAGAGGTACGACCCTCCTTTTCTTCAGCTACAAGAAAGGTAAAACTGACTGATTTATAAGGGTAATAGATAACTTTTCATTCAACAAAACATTTCATAATTTTAAACATAAATTATGCTAGAAGCACATTATACTTGCCATCATTGACAAACAGTAATTCATATAATTCAACAACATAATCGGATGGCGGTAATATGGGTACAGACTACAGAACAATACCCACAGCCCAGTAAATCTGTCCCAACCCTAAGAGAATTTAAAGAAATTATTAAAATGAATTAAAATCTCATGGATCTTAATGAAGTGGGCATGCCTATAGGCATGTAATGAAAAAACTAGAACCTATAAATTGAACTTCCATTTAAGGATAGCAAACATCAAGGAAAAAAAAAAAAATACTATCATACAGTATATGAATCTCTGTAAGTAAACATATCTGATAAATTTCCATTTTGTGAATGCTAAAGACCTACTGGACAGCCTAATATTAACCAAAGTCCTAATTGTGACAATCAATAAATCCCAAGTTGCATGTATAAAGACGAAACCAGCATTTTTATTTCAATAAGTAAACAGGACTATATTAATAAATTGAAGAGGAGTTTCCTCAAGAATACAGGTTCCCTATAAAGGTGCTCCTACACATTCAAGAAATGAACCTCACCTGTCTTGATCTGTATAATATCATATTCAAAGTTTCTCCCTTGCCATAAACGACTGCAATGTCCATTGCTGATTGCATTTCCAAATATCAATGTCAAATCTCCATAGTTTAGCAAGGTCTTCCTACGATACGAATATGCATCTGGGTGTGCCTACATCAGCAATTGTACGCATGAAAATACAGTAAAAATGAATACCAATAACCAAATAGATATGATAATGTACTTTGATGCAATTATCCCATGCATAATCTTCTGCTGATATCTTTTGTTGAATTTCATCCCAAGAAAATCCCTCAACCTCATGTAGATTCTTCACATCAGTATAATATTTCAATAATTTCTTATAAAGGAGTTTAAAGAAACTCTTTTCATATTTAGAGCCAAATTTTCCATTGAACAATGTGAGCATATCATTCCATACTTGTTTCCTTTTTTTTTTGATAGGTATCATTCTATGTTTGTTTCTTGAATGTATTACAGATCTTATTGCCTTTTTTAAGTTGGTCCAGCAAAAGCTTGACAAAATATCAGTCCATGTCCAATCTGTTTTTGAATGCTCTTTACTTGTTGGTACAAGGCTAATCATTGCAACACCTAATCAGTAAAAGTAGTTTTTATTCATTAAAAACAGATTATACTTCTTGAAATACACATTACAATAAGCTAACATAGAACGTATGTAATTTCAATCAATCTTACTGCATCTAGTTCCTAGCTTCCAAATGAAGTAAGATATGAGAAAATAGTAGTAATAATAAAGAATTAGATAGTATAACCAAATCAATCCCAATGAAAAATGGTAATTTAAGCAAAAAAAACCCAATAGCATACATTCCTATGCCAATGGCACATGCATCATTTCTGCTGATCCATGACAGGATATAAAAACACACCAGTATTCACTCCTTGAATGTCATCATCAAAGTCTATATCATGACTTGATAGGCTGTATCTTCCATCTCCTGTTGTATGTGCATATATCAAGCACAAATCATTGAAGTTCATCAAGGCATTGTTTCTATAGAACTGTGCCTCTGGGTGAACCTGCATGTATATAACGTCAAGTCACCACTCACTATGACACCAAAGGTATAGATCAAATCAAAACATTAACAAAACTAAAGCACCTTGATGTAAGCATCCCAAACATGATGACTGGCAACCACAATTTGTTTAGTATCGTCCCATGAAAATCCATTCTGACCAAGTAGACTCTTTACATCATTGAATTGGGTCCACAAATTAGTGTAGTGACTTTTCAAGACCTTTTTATCATATGGGGATCCAAAATGGCGTTGAACGGTCAGCATATCAGTCCAAGCTTGTTTTTTTAATGTATGGCCCATCCTATTCCCCCTATGCACCTGATCTAACAAAAGATTAATAAAATAGCACTCCATTGCTGGTGTCCAGTTTGTCCTTGTACGATTGTTACTTGCAGGCGTTTGGGTGCCCATTTCTTCCCCCTAAAACATTGAGACTATCATTCTAGTGATAAGGTCCCTTCCTATGCTATGCTTCCAATCCATAAACAACAAGTCAACCTAGTCCTTAGCTATAAAGGTGGAAAATTCAAATTCACCGGAATTATCTGAAACCCATTAATAAGATTTGCATTCTTGTTTCAATTCGTTTAACAATTCAAACTCAAACTAATTAACACTTATAGCAAACACACTAATTATACCAAAGAATTAGGATCCTCCAGAGTTCTTAGGCTAACTTCATTATGGAATTCCTAAAATCTTATCTATTTGTTTTGGAATGAGTGGATTGCTTATGACACATCATCAATAATTTAAATAGATACCAAAATGGTGATAGTCAATATTTTATAAAACGTTGATACGTCGTAAAATATAATCCACTCCTTTAAAAATGAACGGATAAGATTTTAGGAACTCTGGAGTAGAGTTACCTGAATATCTTAATACATATGTTATTCTGAGCTTAAGTTCTACATGTTACCCATTTTTTTAGCTGCTTAGAAAGCTACAGAGAAAGGTGGACGATTTTAAACCCTAGATATTAAAAGATCATTGGGGGTCTCTCAGAAAATGAAAACCCAGAGTTTCATTAACAGAGTTTCTGCACTTTTTGCTTATCTATATAATTGCAAAATAAAAATTCAAACCTAAACCGGCTGTCAAAATGAAGATATTAAAGATAAACTACTATAAAATTCGAGCTCAAATTATACATACTAACACCTTGTCTAATTCTCGAGAAAACTGATAGAAAATGAAGGAGAGGGGGAAAATATTCAATTATATGTGGTACACATTTGAATTATTTTGAAGAGACATATATTCCACTATTAAGAGAAGAATTGCATGTTGAAAAAAATACTTTTCTTGAAGAAAATATAGAAGTTTCTAAGAAAGTTCATGAAGATCTTTTTATAGAAAAACCTGAAATCAAGATTGTGGAAGAGATTAATGAATACCCTATTATAGAGAAATATCTTGAAGTGAAGATGGAAGAGACCATTGAGGAAGAAATTGAAGAGGAAATTTTCAAGGATCTCAATGAAATCAAATCATATGATTGTCAATCTTAAGATCCTTTTATTTTGGTGGTAAGCGATGCACCAAAGTTTATTGATTTTATTAGAGTTGATAGATTTTGATACAATTGCAGGTTCATACTTGATAAATTTCTACAATTGCATGAAGACCAAGGAAAAAGAAATTCAAATTGATTTGTTTATTCCATTGATGAGTTGCAAGTATGGAAAGAAAATCAATGGGCTCAAGCACTCCAAATATTTGTTTGCTTGGCATGGAAGATTCCAAATCTCAAAGATGAACTTGAGTTTGTAAGACTTTTGTTTATTGTTCTCTAATTGATTCTAGAACCCTTTCTCCTTGTGAATTCAAGGACTCTCATGAATTCGAGGAACTTTTGTGGATTCAAAGTTATTTTTAAAAGTAAACATGTTTTGTTTCTTGTTTTCTAGAAGTTTTGTTTCTTGTTTTTTAGAAGTAGACGTGTTTTATTTCTTAACGCTTCTACATCCCGCACTATTTATATGCATATATACATGTTGGTCTCCAGACCACACCCAGCTCTCCATTACTCAATAGTCAAAATCTCTTCTTTGGTTCCCAACAGACCCATTGCTCTACAATGGGCTTGGGCCTAAGAAACTGTAAAAACAGGGCCCACACATTGAAGATGGCCCCCCAGAATACGTGGAGGCCACCTCTTTTAAACACCGGCAACGAGAGTGAGGCTTTGAGCTCCACACAAACATGGGTAGCCGTAGCTCTTTGATGCTAAGGGCCTGTGTCGAAGAAAAAGTCTCTGGGTTAGCCACTCGGTACTGTACAGCGTACTTCGACCTTGGAGAAGATCCGGTTCATATAATCAATGACACCATGTCCGTTCCATCAACCAAATTTTACTTCTCAGCAACTTTCACTCAAGCTATCTATTTCAGAACTAACCACTGAGCCCCTCCAGAACCACATAACTAATATGATCAACTAATTAAAATCAATAATTCTAATCCGAACAAGTAACCTCTTGACTATGGCCAAATAGATGTTGACCTTAGTGAATCTAATTATAAGCCTTTGGACTTTACTTATCCATTAACTAGATAAATTAAATGCTTTTCTCTTGGATAATTTTAAAAAGTATTTTAATATTATTAAAAATTGAATTCAATAACAAATCAAATGACCGCCGATTCTGCTTTTTCTTTTGCATAAATATCCTTTCAAATTGAATTTGTACCCGATATGAAACGGCCCAATAATTTAGACAGAGATTGGAAGTGACAAAGTCCCCCAAAGATGCAAATCAAACAATGCGAAAGGAGGCATACTCTAGCATGCATTCAACAATGTTAAAAAAATAAAATAAAGATGACACAAATCTAGATGGTTTCAATGTAAAGATAATAATACCTGGGCAGTGGGCATATTTCCTCGAAATTTGATTTAAGAGATTCTCCGTTTCTTTAATGGATTGGTGGCTATGGTTGAAGATGGCTCGTGACCATTGGTGAAACCCAAACGTAAGACCTCATTGACTCTGACTTGCAACGGGTCAAACCAAATGGCGCTACATCCATTGGAAGCCTTGAATCAGATGTCAAGGAAAGGCACCTAATGTTATCAGGGACTAGAGGAGGTTGAAGGGTATCCTGCGTCTGAGTCCTTTGTGACACCTGAGATTCGTATGTGAACCATTAGAAGTGTAGAAAGGGGGTAGTAAAGGTGCTAGTTCTGTGCTGTCATCAATATTTTGAGAGTTGTCATGGATGATAACAGAAGTCTGAGGAGGACAAATGCATTCCACATGTACCCCCATCCTTGCAATGGCAGGAGCGAATTTTCCAGTTTCACTTGTCCAATGAAAGATTTTACATGAAACCTGAACATGATTATGATCTCCTGGCATCAAGTTTTCAAATTCCTGCTGTGATTGGCTATGAGGTTCGCCGTGAAACCACATATGATCGGACTGCAGACCCTGAAAGAACATCCTAAACCAGAAAGGTCTCTCATGACCATTGGTGAAAATGTTGACATCACAACCCCAACTAATTATATCATCACAAATTGAACCATAATTATCATTATTAGCATAACTGTCCTTCAACGGAACTAGATGAAAAGCAACACAAAGAGCAAATGTTGGAAATTGAGGACCAACCCAAAATGATATGGAACTTTCAATGCTTTCATGGTTGAACCACTTTGGAATCTTCTTTCCTGGTGCTGTAATATCAAATCTCTCTCCAAAATCAATAAGAAATGCCTCTAGAGTGGGAAAGAACTCATCTTTAATTGTGAATAACTCGAAGTGGGAGAGCCGAGAAGAGTAATCAATCTGATGCAATAATTTGCGATGTGAATGCAAATTGCCTTTCACACCTAAACATTTCATATTTGGTGGAAGCTGTAAATTTCTTCTGAACTGCATGCAATTTGGAAATTTGAGAGAATTTTAGCAAATCTAGTTAAGTATTTGCAATAGTAACCAAAAATATTTCTTTTATAACTTTAAGAGAGAGGTACCTGAAGGAATAATTTTCTTAAAGATTGAGAATTCAATGAGATGCAGTTTGATGCATCTACTCTCCTTATACTTTTTGGAAGCTTTGGAATTTTCTTAAGAAACTTGGATTCCCTAATTAGAAGCGACTGTAATTCATTGAATCTGATAATGCTTTCTTGGAGGTTCAAATCTTCACTCCCTGATAATAAACATTTTTCTGGGGGGTGGAAACAGGAATTCAACATTTTTAGACAATTCAACCTTGGAAAACAATATTTTGAAAAGACACCATAAGAATCGCACGATGCTTGTCTAGCAATCTCCATACCCTTTGGAAAATAGACATTACCACAAAGCAAGAGTTGGCGAAGATGTTGCAATTTGTAGATACTACTTGGAAGATGACATGAATAGAAATTAGAACCTATCTCTACCCGCTCAAGCCCAGTGAGATTGCCAAATGATGGAGGAAGCTCACTAATGGCTGTGTCTGCCAGACTTAGAAACTTTAAATTTTCCATTTCTTGTGGAATATTGGGGAACCTCTTAACCCTTTTGCATTCAAAAAGAATTAAAAATTTAAGAGATTTCATCACAATGCAGCTTGGAAGAATTTGAAGTTCAATGCAACCACGGAGGTCCCAAATTTCAAGTTTATCAAGATATCCAACAAAGTCATGAACCGCGATTAATTTTCTACAGTAACGGAGATCCAATTTCTTTATGCTTGGGGTGGCACATGATAAGTCAAGTAATTTCCTAATGTATTGACAGGAACTGAAATTCATATATGTCAAGTTTTTGCATTGTATTCTCTGCAGGAAAAAAAAAAAAAACTTCAACTTATGTTTTTTTTATAGAAAAAACTTCAAGAAATGTTAAAATACAATTTGATGAAGTAATAATAATTTATAAAAATAAATAAATAAAAATGATTATACCTTCAAAAGCTTGTCCAATATAACCTGACTTTTTGGCATGTTGAGTGCAATGAGCTTTTGAGGTTGAAAATTGGATGGTAAGGAAGATAAGGGACATCCAGGCCAATCAAGTAACCTTAAATCATTGGGAAGATATTTAAAACCTCCACAAATATCTACATTATCTATTATAAGGAATTTGAGATTTTTCATCTTTTCAAGACATTTAGCTTGTAATTGCAACTTTGTTGGTTCAGGTGAGTGTAACACTATGCCTCGAATCTTTTCAGACCCCTAATTCGACAAAGCATTAAATGAATCACACTATACAAATAGAATTCATCAAAAAAAAAAAAATATAATGACTATTAAATTTTAGCCATATTGAGGACTTGAATTTTCTTCCATAACAATATATATATATATATATATCAAAGAAGAAGAAAAAATAAAATAAATTTTCATTCAAAGGTGAATGAAACCAACTTATACCTTATTTTTAGTTAAGACTTCAAAAGCATCCTCATAACACCAAAGCCTGCTACGTGCTCCAAGTATTTGTGGTGATTCTTGTCTAACAATTTCCCTACCCATTTGTTGTATCAAGTCATGCATCCATAATTTGTCAAATTTATCAACAATTATGAGACACTTTTCAATAAGTCTTTGCATTCCAACATTTGGGTATAAATTACAAGAATTTAGTATAGCTACAACATAATTCTTGTAAAGTCCCTTGAAGAAACATGCAATATCAAGGAAAATATTTTGCTCAATTTCGTCCAATCCTTCATAACTTATTCGGAGTATCTTTTGAATATCTTTGTCAAGAACTCCTTTATACTTTTCTAATGCACTTTTCCAAAAAGGTTTAGTTCTCCCATGTAAACTAGCTCCTATTATTACTAGAGCTAATGGAAGGCCTTTGGCATAATGTACAAAGTGGCTTACAAGTTCCAAATATTCTTCGTTGGGATCGGTCCTTTGGAAAGCATGCATACTAAAAAGTTCAAGAGCTTTGTCTGTATCTAGTTCCTTAACCTCATAGGTTAAATAATCTTTTCTAGGAGTGGCGAGCAAGTGTTTGTCTCTTGTTGTTACAATGATTCTACTTCCAGAAGCAAATAAATCACATTTTCCGAGCAATTTTTCTATCTGGTCCAATTTATCCACATCATCAAGAATTATAAGAACCCTCTTTCGACAAAGTATTTCATTTATCATATTGGTTCCTCTAGATTCATTACACACCTTCACATTCATATCCCCTAAGACCTCAAAAAGAAGTTTCTCTTGTAGGTAGATTATGCCATTTGTCTCTGATATCTCTCTAACATTCTCTAGAAAACATCTTACTTCGAAATGATTATAAATGTTGTTATAAAGAGCTTTCGCGATTGTAGTTTTACCTACTCCACCAAGGCCATAGATCCCAATCATGCGAACGTCATCTGATTCGATATCTAAAAGCAAGTTTAAGGCCTCTATGCGAGAATTTATTCCAACCGGGTATTTAGCAACAAATAATGGCATGAACTTTAATTTAGAATTTGAGATATCCCCAACAATTCGTTGGATAAAGTCAAACTCAGTCCGGCTGCCATTCACAAAGCATTTAACACATATAACGAGTTAGACTATAAAAAATATTTAAGAACATAAACTAAATTTAAGATGTAGAATTTTGACATTACAACTGAAATATTGTTATATAAAGTAAATAGCATGTAACTCAGATTGACTAACTATAACTTTATCATCACTTTTTTTTTTGGGGGGGGGGGGTGTTGTTAGCAATTATTTTTATCCTTTTGGCATAAAAAGTCTCCTTAGATGAGGACATAATCTTATTGGAATCCCACATTTATTTTATTTTATTTTGGATAATTTGATAGTTGAGGGTGGGGATTTGAACCCACAATGTCTCTATTAGAATTAGTAGGAGGTGATACTTTTAATACTTAAAAAAATATTAATAATTTCTTATAAGGTAATCTGCATGTAACTCTTGAAGATATTTTAATTCTAGTTATTGCCACTAATTTTAGAGGAAGCAAATTATCTATTGGCTAGGAATTGCATGAAAAGTCCGATTAGATGAGAAATAATTTTACTGCAATCCAACTTCTAACTTTGAAAAAATACATTAGAATTGTCCTTTAAAATTTTCTAATTGATACGCAGGTTAAATTCCTAGTTAATAATAGGTAAGGTATTCTAATATTAAGTTCTTTTATTTTTCTCTCTCTCAAAAACTTTTATTCCCATCTTTAATCTATAGCTAACTAGCTTGAAGATATGACGAGAAAGAATACTTTCATAATTGTAAATTATCTTCAAGAAAGAATACTTTCATAATTTAGTAAAATTTAAAGGAAAAAATAATAATTGTAAGCAAATAATGGCAGTTGTTATTTAACAATAAATTTAATGGTCATCACAAAACCAATAAATATCTTAAAGAACTACTATCAAAAGTAGTCACCATATAAAATACCTGTTCTTGGAGTCCCAACCAGCTAGACTAGCTACTTCATGTAGAGCTTCTCTCCACCTTTGTACCTTCTTGTTATCATTAAATTTTTCCTCATGCTTTGTCAATGCTTCCCCAAACTTTCCTTTTTGCTTATAAACTTCTGATGGATCCACATTGTAAAAAACTGGTCGCACTGAGTGATTATTTTTCCTACATTGAACAATCTTAGCTAGTTCATCCAAACACCAAGTGGAGGACGCATAGTTTTTAGAAAATACAACTATTGACATCGTTGAGTTTTCTATGGTTTTGAGAAGTTCTGCAGAAATTTCATCTCCCCTTGAAAGCTTATCATCAATGAAAGTGTGAATACCCTGCTGACACAAAGCATTATACAAATGGCTTATAAAACCACGGCGGGTATCTTCACCTCTAAAACTTAAGAAGACATCAAAGTTCTTGGGTTGGTGGGTGAAAGAGGAAGATGAGACTTTGTTGCTGGTGACAAGAGCCATCGAGAATTAGATGCAGATGGTTGAGAAGACCAAAGAAAGAAAGATGCTGATGAAATGGGATTTGGAAGAGACGAAGGAATCGTCAGTTTGGGTGAGGACAGCGAATACGCAAATAACTCAGGACCAAGTAACACCTGGACACGCTGCCAACTTCAGTAATAATGGGATGGATTCGATATAAACTAATATGGATAGCAATTTCCTAGTTGTTTGTGTGAATGCATAGTTTAAAGAAATTTCCTAACGCGTGATGTTCTGAGAATAATAAAAAATTTCCAACTAGTAATATTTTATATTGATAACACTACTTTGTTTTTGAAATAGATAATTGATAATTTGTTTAACTCAATGCCCCACTAGCAGAAGAAACAAAAGAGTTCATTTATTATTTATTTGTTTGATGAATACTTTTTGTTAGGGTTATTTATTTATGTATCTTGATACCCATCTTGATACTGTGGGCAGCACAAGCGCCCGCGAATGGAGTGAGTTTCCTGGACAAGAAGTACACCTCGGCCTTGGAGTGAAATGGGCGGAGGGTGTAAAATGGAGTCACCACTTAGATTAAGTCTAGGAACCCGGGCCACTCATGACTTACATGCAGAGGTCTGCATATCAGATTATGGCACACCGGGTACCTTAACTATATTTTAGCTCAGTTATTGCATTGAACAATACTGCATATCTTCCATGATCCTCATTTACAAAGACCCAAAATTTCAACACTATGTTTCATGCTTTTTATTTCCAAAGAACCACATATGCCCTTGTTCAAGTTCTCCTTGATCAAAGAAGACCTTTTTTTTCCCCACTGCATTACCATCAACTATATACTGAATAGGATGTTCTAATTGCTCTACGACTCAAAATCCTCAATTTGATAGGTCGAAATTTTGCAATAATTCAAAGGTTCTAAAATCCTTTTTATGGAACTGCATTCAAGAAAGAGAGTATCAGATTGTTTCCAATCTTTATATTTCAAGTAGCCTCTCTAATGCTAATACCTTCACTTCCTCCAAATTGACTGAAATCTCGCAATTTTGTTCACTAGAGTAATGGCACCAATAGTGGGAGAGAGATTGAGTTGGCTAGTTAGTTAGGTGGTTATAATGGAGAAGTGGTTTTGAGAGGTATTGATAAGGAGAGTGATGGAAGGGATAGAGAGAAATGGGTTTTGGGTGAAGAGGCACTGAGGCAGGAGCAGTTGAAGGAATTTGGTGGGGATTAGGGGAAAAGAAGAGAGGTAGGGTGGGGAATTGAGGAGTACGGAGAGAGAGGGGAAGTGCAGTGGTTTTGAGGGAGTGGGGAAGAGAGAAGGGAGGACCATGCTCCGCAAGGATCAAGTGCTACGCACCAAGACCATATCATTGGTTAAGGTCCTTTGGAAGAATCACATAGTGGAGGAGGCATCTTGGGAGCGAGAAGATGAGATGAAATCAAATTATCTAGAGTTGTTTGTTAACGAAGGTATGTACAATTTCGAGGACGAAATTTTTTTTTAAGTGGGGAAGGATGTAACACTCCATAATTTTATTACTTATTTAATTCTTATACATAAATTAAAAAGAAGTCCCACAATTAAATGGATTTAATTGATTTGGGCCTAAGATATTAAAAATAATATGAAGCTCAAATAAGGTGGCATAAGTAAATATATGGGCTTTGATAAGCTTTAAAAAAAAAAAAAGGGAAGGGGGGGCGGAACCCTAGCCTTTATCTGAGTTATACATGTAAATAGGTATATATATAAATAGGAGACCTCCTCTCTTTTAGCCGCACCAAGCAATCTTCTTATTTTTAGTCTTCTCTACGGCTGTGTGTGGGAGAATTAGGTCAGCCCTCCTCATTACTTGGATTCTTTTATTTATGCGATACCTAGCAAGTGTCTATATAGCTAAAGGGCTATTCACATCTCACACACCTAGGATAGAGAATGTTTATGTATGTTAGTCTATGTGCTACGCAGATTACAAGTGGTTAGGCGTGGACTTAGGAAATTAGTTTGTCACCATGCTAATGAGAAAAAGTTACCTGGGGTTTACTATATGATTGCACGCACCTGCCAATGTTCAAAAGCTTGTCCTTATGTCTTGTGGCATCAAGAGAGTTATGAGTCATTTATTGGATGAACTGAGATATTTAATATATGGCTAGAGAATCATCCCACGTTTTTAGGGAGGAATAGTTCTTGAAATCTAACATATCAATATATTAAATGTAAAAGGACATCTAGGCATACATTCTGATCTCAACAACCCCCCCACTTATCCTTATATCCTGGGAAAGGATGTCCTATGGTTCTTATTATATTAGACTAGGAGTGATGGGTATAGCTACATGACAAGAAAGGATGTGAATGGTAGATTGATGACATTTCCCTTATTCGGCCATTTTGAAGTCTTGAATATCCATGATTATATCAATGGAAAAATTAGTTTTGGCAACAATATTTTTTAAGTGAATAAATGAAAATTTTTGGATATATTAGTATTGCCTAGGATAAAATTATTTAAACATGAAAATAGATTTTTAAGAAAGAAATTGTGTATTGATAGACCTGTCTTTGGTGTTGCTAGATTCTGATTCTACTGATCTGTTGTGATTCAAGAGAGGCTGATTTCTTTTATTTTTGCAACTCAAAGGTAAGTGGTGTTTACTAATTTTGGGGGTTTTCCCAAACAGTGTTGAGTATTAAACTATTTTATATCAAAAAAATATGTCGTTACTCTATATATATAAATGGATATTTTATAATTGCTTGATGTGCACATTAATTATTCATTTTATGAAAAACTTGTGGGACAACCTAAATTTATTTAAATTTGTATGTGTGAATATATCTTTATATTTTTTAGAATTATGAATGGGATATTTTTATGTGAGCATCTTGAATGGATTATATATGCGAGCATCATGAATATGTTTTGAAAACCTATGGCAAGTCATGATTAAAAAGTTCAGTATTGTATTAGTCCTTAGTAAGGGACAATCATATTGCAACTAGTCTTTAGCAAGGGACGGTCCCAGAATAGGGACAATGCACATTTGATAGCTCCTTAGCAAGAGAGTATACTATTGAGGATCCAAAAAGGAAGCTCCTTAGCAAGGGAGTGTACCTTTAGGTTCCAAATGAGTCATCCTTAGAAAGATGAAAATGAGGTTCCAGTCTCATAAAAGGGGACAACACAACCCTGTCAATGGGCGTAAACGTTGACCATGAGCAAAGTCTAGAAATTGTGTTTGTGATGGTATTAATATATATAATATATGATGATGATATGATGATGAGATGATGGCTCACAATATATTTATTTATTTTTATATGAAATATTGATGATAAATTGTTGATGAGATACAAGTTATGAATTTGTTGTAAGAATTATTTTTGAAAGGTTGTTCCCACGCCCCAATGTTAGTGAATTCCACTTATTGAATTATCTCACCCCTCCCTTTATTTCCCCTTACAGACATATTAGAGGGATTATTGGTATAGATTTCTGAAAGTCAACAGTTACGAATTACTTTGTGGGACTGAAGATTTTATTATTATTTTTATGGTATTAAACAATGTACTAGAGAATTATTTTGAGGATGTATTATTTTTGGTGGATTAGAGCTCTGACATTTGTGATGAGGTTTTAGATTACTGGTTTCTTTTATTCAATATTTTTTTATGAATTTTTCAGATTAAATAAACTCTTATTGCCTATGAATTTTGGGGCGTTACATATAATGCTGACAAATGCCAGTTGAGAGTGGAGTGAGTTGACAAGAACTGAGAATGTCACTCTTAAAAGTGGGGAGACATAAGCTGAAGTCCATTTTGTCCCGTAACCAAATGTGTTACTGTTAAAGTTGTTAAACAGATGCGAAGAATTTTCACAAATAAAAACTAAGGAGTAATCACTATTATATATACCATAGAATCATTGAAACTCATAAAATACATCATACAAAATCCGTGGGTGAAAGAGGAAGAGGAAGTTGAAGATGAGACTCCTTTGCTGTTCATAAGAGCTAATAATGGGGATTGAATTCATGAGAAGATCTGAAAGGCGTATGTATGTAACTTTGAGAAGATAACTTTTCTTTTTCTTTTTCTTCTTTTAATAAAGTAGGATTGAAATTGAATGCTTTAATCGATGTCTTAAAAGTTGAAAATTTCTATATGGATACAGGCTGAATGTGAAATGGCCCAATATACCGTTGACGTGACCCAGTAGAAATTTCAGTATTCATTGTGGCCCATGAACGAATTACAATGAAGGGAATGGAGCCAATTTTCCCAACAATAAAAAAAGAATTTGAAAAACGAAAGTATATATATATTTTTTATTCTCCTGTGTTTTTTTTTGCCTTTTTTTTTTTCCAACGTTTTACACTTAACCCAATTCAGGGTTTATAAAATTTCCCATTCAAGTTTCAAAACTAATTAGGGATATCAAAAACTAAAACCAAAACAAAATGCAACCAAATTATTATACAAAATTCAATCGGCATTTTGAAATAACAAATACAATAATTGAGGATTTGATGTCTTTGGTAGCCTATTTCAATTGTTTTTTTTTTCCAAGGAAATTTGCCGTCAAAATATGAAATAAATAATTTTTTTTTTACAGTATATATAACTATTATAAAGTTCTAAAAATATAATTTGTGATCTTAAAATACAAAACACAATTGGATTACTAGTTATGCTTCTTTTTTTTTGTGAAAGATTATTGGTTATATTATGTACCTTTCGTTCTCCAAAATTTAACCTTTGAGAAATCTTATTGGTACACTCTCATTTTACCATATAACCTACATATCCCACCATTACATGCTCATATCAATCATGATAATCGCCCCTTTCTTTTCTTTTCTTTTTTTCTTTTGATAGAATGATAATCACCACCTTAAGCACTTTAAGTTTTCCAAAAGTAATCATACAACTTCCTTTTGCCCTTCCCTAATTTTTGCATAAGGATAATTAACATAAAACTTAATGTACAAGGGGTCTTTTTGCAATTCACTCAAAACCCAAGAGGTCTTTTTGCAATCTGGCCTTAGTGTTTACATTTTGACTTTAGGGATTATATTTATAGGGCAGGGGCTGAGACATAAGACATGACAATAACCATCATGAGTTCCACCCTTTATCCGAAGAAGAGATAGTGGGAGCGTGTGAGAAAGAGAGAAGGAATTGGAATTGATCGAGCGTTTGAATACGGATTGTGATTTAGCGTTAATAGTAAAGAAATTCATTGTATTGAGTTATCATGATATTTCTTCATTTTTAACCCACTAAAGAAAACAATTGGACCATTTATCAGTGAGCTTACAATATATTGAATTTGATAGGAATGGCTGCCCCTGTATATAGGTTAAGGATTGAGATAGGTATAAATAGGCCAACCAACATAACTGCAGCGAAGCATGAAAGAAAAGACAACTGGAATATGAGTATTCTCCGTGACAAAAAATTATACTCATATTGTTCTTTGCCACCTATTATTTTTATAAGCTTGAATTACAAATTGGAAACTTATAAAAGGAATAGGTGGCAAAAAGCAATATTGGATGATGCATAGAATCTGCTCCTTTATGAATATGTGGTTTGAGGATATTTGAGTGTGACACTCTTGTGGGCAATTTAAGAAAATCAGGTCAACACAATTTGAAGAACTCCACTCACAATTTTCTTTCTTTTTTAGAAGAACTCTACTCACAATTGATTCCTGTAGAAATTAAAAAATAGTAACTTCAACATTGATTTGTATCCCTTTTTTTTTTTCTTATAACATATGAGTGAACCTGAACATAGACTTTCATGGTGTCTCCCAGTGCAAAGAGATCAGAAGTTACAATGATGTATAAAGTTCTAGTTCCAAATTGCAAGCATTTTCTTTTCACTTTTTTCTGTTGCTTGTTCTTTTTGGGGATTTTATGGAGGGATTTGGGAAACGCTGTTAGAGAAGGGCCATATGCATCAAGCTAAACAAAGAAACTAGTGTTTTACATGTTGACCCTCATTTCATCAACCTAGTCTATCAATCATCATAGGTTACAATACATGTTTTACAAAAGCAGGCAGATAACATTAGTACCCGAAATAACTACACTAGGTTACTGATCTGGAGACCCCAATGTCATTCAATGCCAATAAGTTGATCAGTTCCTTCGATTACATATATATTTTGACATGTACCTCTTGTTTTACCAGCTCTTCCAAATTGGCAATTAGCTATGTTGATTATTATCAACTTAAGACAGAGCTAACTGATTATAAGCACTTAAAAGATTATCAAGCAGATTAACATTGTTCCACATGGTCCAGTGCATGAGACAGCTACCTACTTCTAAAGTCCTGAGTGTCAACACTCTTCAAGTCTAAACATCTCTTCCATCCACCAAGTCAACCTTGTTATATCCTGGAGCAAGAAAACATTTGGGTAAACCTCAAATCTAAGAAAAAAAATCTTCACTATAAAACTTCTGATTTTTCTTGAACCATTCAAAATATTAGATTTTACAATTCATATTGCAGCCCAGTATCTTAGTTGTGTTTTGCCCCAGTTCTTATGTTGACCAACATTGCATTATTTTCATGACCCTCATACATAGAAGACAACAATTCTACCCTATGTTTTTGTGCTTTTGATCCAGAAAATCATATTTGGTATTTTTCCATCTTGTCCCTGTCAAAGAAGAACCTTCTTTTTTCCCTTGCATTAGCATCAAGTATACAGACAATTGAACGTTTTAATTCCTCCACTACTCAACATCCTCTACTTGATAGGTTCAGATTTTATATTAATTCAGAGGCTTTAACAATTTCTGGATCAATTTATTTTCTAAAATAAGACAGAAGATTTTAAAATGGTTCTATTTAATGGAATGTGTGCTATTTCTAAATAAATAGTTATATATGTTTGTGCACACAGACAAACACGCACACACACTCAACTTTTGTGAGAAAATAAAAGCATCATTTTGTTTTCTCCCTGTATTTCAATTAACCAAGCCAATTAACCAATCCTCTCTATTGTAATCACACTGCAAGATTACAACACAGAACTAAACAATTTGCGTCGCAGTCAAGCCTACCAAATTCAGAAGAGGAAAAAAAGCAGAACAACCCTGAAGAGGTTTTGCTATGGAAGCACTGTGCTGAATAGAGGCATAAGTAAACAACTGATTCAGAGAACAAAACCCAATTCATATTCAAGTATTTGATTTTTCTGACAACATTAAAATTAAAAACAAAATTTCTACCAAGTTTATAATGATTTGTAAAAACATAAAGCGTAAGTCAAAATCCACCTTGAGTAAATTACTGTCAAATAATGTGTTAGAAGGGAGAAAAGGTGGCTTTTATCTTCTTGGGTTGAAGTTTATAATCATAAGCCCAAACCCACCTAAAAAGCTACATTAACTAGCATGGACATACAGTTAATTTTTTTAAAATTTATTTTTCTATTGATACAACAAAAAGGGCTGGTACAACGAAGAACCCTAGCCTCAGTTAATACCTGTTATGAACAGCAAATGACACTTGCATCCCCTGCTTCAGCAAGTCAGAAGTGTCTTCCATTATCACTTCTAATCTTCAAGGTAGCCTTCTCTTCTTCAGCAAATAACACTTGCATCCTCCAATATCTGATTTGCAATCAAGAGGACAAGTTAAGAAAATCCTTTAGGCTTAGCTCTCAGAAAAAAAAAATTGATTGCCAAATATCTTAGCAGTTTTTTTCTTTTCCCTACCTGTGATTTGACCACAAAAGCTGGCATGCCACCCCGGCCACCTCTCCATCTCAGAAAAAGCTTGCCAAAACCCTTTAGCGGTGATCACCAATTGTCAACTATCAGGAGCTGTGCACACTCTTAACAGGCCTCTCTGGTCTTTCATCATGAGGTTGTAAAGCCTGAGTTGTTCAAAAGCACAGAGTACCTATAAAACAGAGACATAGATAGCATCAGTGCTTAAGTAAAACACTCTTTAGACAGTGCATTACAACTTTCTGCCATCTAGGGTTACACCAACCAGCAAGCCTCCCAACTCCTCCTCAATACTCACATATGTTTTGACTACACATGGCCTCTCCTCAACTACTCCTTGATGGTTCTCTGAAATTTTTTAGAACATATTTGGGCTTACGAAGTTGTAAAATTTTTATTTTTCTCTGAGAAGATTTTGAGACTCCCAAGCTGGATATTGTATATTCCCAATTACAATCAATCCCCATCCAAAGGGCATTATTGATGATCTCTAATTTTATGTCCAAACAACTTGATCTATCATTCCAACTTTCATTACCATAAATCAAGCACAAATCAGATCCATTCTTTGTATAAAACTCCATCTGGACTCTCATTCAAAATGTCATTTTTTTTAATGAGAGCTACCAAAAATTATCCTGTTCAATGTTCGCTGATAAATATGAATTATGCTCTACAACCTATGTTACCTACTAACATTTTATTTACTTCATTGACAGTGTTAACAACCGATGTAACCCAGGAACATTTTATTTAGTTCATGACGACAATATTAACATCATTTCATCAAGGGAAAAAATATATGTGAAAAAGGAAAAGTGTGCATGTGCACATCTGTGCTGTGGTGTACTCTTTAATGACAGCCAGAAGAAATGAAAAAGGAAAATCCTTTATCCTAGCAACATTACTGATGAGAAAGCACTGCACCTTGATATAAGTTATCCAAAGATATCATCGGTGGTCACTGTTTGGCAAATTTCATCACCAGTGAAGCTATTCCTAATGGGGAGATCCTTTATTTCCGTGTAATCTTCATTAAGCTTAAATTTTGACCTTCTAGTACATCTTTGCCACCCATAACGCCAAATCTTCTACTGCATGATGCAACCATCCAGGATAAAGCTTGAGCATTGCATGCAGGACCAATCTTATTCCTTCTGTGCAATTGCTCTAGCTCAAGGTTAATATAATAACAGTCCATGAGAATCACTACTAGCAAATATTGGTCATCCTCTTCACATACAACTTCAAAATAACTCCCATTACATGCAAGAATTTATTCTAAAGGGCACCAAAGCAAAATTGGAACAATTATATTGTTTCATATAGTTTAACAAAATCAATCTCCAACATTACTTGAAATGGGGAGATTTCAGAGTTTTTATATGACACTTTCAGGAATTCTAAATGCAGTAATTGCATTGTTGTGAAATTAAAACTTATGACAACACTAATTAGTCAAAGTTTTTACATTAACTTATGCTAGTGTAGTTTTCACATGGCCTTCCATCTATAATTATGCAGATGGTCATAAATTATCTATCAAGTCATAAATTGAATGTACCAATCCTTTCAACCTATAGGTAGTCTTGAGAGAGAGGGAGAGAGAGAGAGAGAGATCATCCGTCCCAGCTCATAGTCCTCAATGTCCAATGAGTGACTAGTAATTTTGCCTTTCATTGGTGTTGCCATTTCCATATATCAAAAACAAATATTTGAAATTTGGGAGCGTTCTCTTATGGCATGTTTATTCATGAGATCTTGATTTGAAACTTATGAGAGTTTTATGAAATTTTACACCTTCAGAAGAATTCTAAAAAAGAGTAAATATGGGGAAAATCTCACCAAATGCTGCAGCCTGTTATAGGCTTGTGAAAAGAAAATCTCACTGGATCCATTGCATGCAACCAATATCTTGAACCACTTGGTTATACCCTTCAACAGAAGCTGTATTTCCATTAATCAAGCAGAAATAAGCATAATTATCAGTTCTATGACATCACACTTTGGATAGTAACGACAGAAAATGACACAATGCAACTGAAAGAACGTTGATATAGTAAGTTAAGAAACAACAATGAAATATGAATATATAAGCAGGCAATTATTTTCTTTGAATTATTTGGGAAGCTCTCAATTCTGAAACAAGAAATATACCGATCATCAAATTAGGGTCTTCATTGTTGAAATCTTCATCGCATGAAGAAATTCTGCATCTTCGTTAGAAACCCCTTCAACATATCTAACAATAATTTGTAACAACTCAGTACAGATTAATTTCTATGAGACCAAGCATCAGGATGCACCTGGATTTTTCTATTATATATAAGTAGCAAAACAGAACAACAAAATAATCTAAAGACACAAGAATGGATAAATGGCAATTCACCTTGGTAATAGAATCCTAGACATAATCTTAGTGGTTACCATTTCTCCTGTTTCATTCCAACATAACCCACTCTATTGAAGAACCTTTATGTCATTATATTGCCTTCTCAAATGTTTGTATCTATGCCTGAGAGCATCTTGACCATTTCAGTCCCATTGAACATCTTGACCATTTCAGTCCAAGCTTCGGCAACGAGTCCATGACCTACTTTATTCCCTCCAAGTACCTGTTTTCATGACAAATCAATGAGGTAATGATCCATTGTTGATGTCGAGCTCATTCTCAGACATTCACTATTGGGAATGATAAATCTATTGGGTCCCAATAATCTTATTATGGAGATAACTATTCACTCATCAAAACATTTCAAAGTTCTCTTTACTTGAATGCACCTAACTTGCTGGGACAAGGCTATTCATTGTAATACCTAATTGGTGATTAGCTTTTATTCATTAAAAGCAGATAATACTTCTTGAAATACACATCACCCCATGCTAAAACATAACCAATATAATTTAAATCAGTCATACTGCCTTTAGATCTTATCTAGTTAATAAAGTAACAAATTAAAAAAAAATTACAATTACTTCCACAAACAATCAAAAAGGAAAAAATGCCATCAAGACCAGTCCAATCAATCATGAATTTGCAAAAGCCAAATACCCTGTACTCATTTCTCTATAACACTTTTCTTTTACCCTTTTTTTTTTGTGTTATTGGGCCAGGGGATTAGTGTTAATTTTTCCCATAATAAAGACAAGTTTGCAAAATATGTATTATCATTAGGTACTAGCTATTTCATAATTGGCTTGGGTTACAATAAACTATAAACATATTACTGATCCTTGTGCAAAGGAGACCACGGTTGAATGGCCATTAGTATATAGATTTTGGAGATGCTGAAAGGCCATATTTCTTCAAAATATATTAAACTCTTGTGGAAAAAGAGTCCATCTATGTTTGACATGACTCATAATAAGAGATGGGGGGGGGGGTGTTTGGTTGCTTGACTCTATCTTGTTTGTTTTAAGCATACTTTCTAGAGTAATAATAATAAATAAATAAATCTTTTGCATAACCAAATTTATCACTACCCACAGCAGGATCAATATAAGCATAATACTAATATCAACATTTCAATGCCAATGAGAAATGCAAAATTATGACATGATATAAAAACACACCTATATTCATTTCTTGAATAACATGGTATCACCAATATCCACCAAAGAAAGGGTCTAGCAATGAGTTCTAAGGCAAACATCTTGAACAGAAACCTTTTCTTTTTCTTTTTTTTCTTTTTCTTTTTTTCTTTTTTTTTTTAATTTTTTTTTAAATTTTTTATCACAATGATCCTCCAGGGTGTGCCAATCATTAACATTTTCTATAAATTTCAACAATGCCACTGTCTAGTTCATCATCAATGGTCCTCCAGGGTGTGCCAACCTGTAAGTTTTTAAACAATTAAATCAAATTCCCGAATTAATTTTTTTTTTTTTCCTACTTTTCGGGTAGAGAGGAAAAAAAGGGAGATGGCCTGATAGTTAGAGCTCCTGTGCTCCACATACATTGACCATATTGAAGAAAACAAACCCAAATCATATCAAAAACAGAATTGTTGCACCTCAACGAAGGTTAAGCAATCAAAGAAATTATAACCAGGGAGGTATGTTCTGAATATTTCAATGTAATAACAACCGCAAAAGATATCAAACAAAGACATACAAAGGAAAACAGTTTCAATGTAATAACAGTACCTTGCCACGTTTCTTTGAAATTTGATCAAGAGGTTCTCCCTTTCTTTGACTGCGGATACTGATCACTAATGGTTGAGTCAAACTCCAAATCCAAGTCAGACCCATTTTTCACATCCATTGAAAGCCCCGAATTAGAAACCGAGGATGACCCGCCACCATTCATAGCACTTGAGATAATCCGACTTTCCAAATTGCTCGAATGCACTGAAACTGGTCCTGCTGAATATATGGAGCCAACCTCCTTGGGACACCGACAACGGGTTTGAGCTCCACACAAACATTTGCGGCTCCTTGCTACTAAGGGTCTTTTTTTGTTGCTGATTTTTCTTGCTTTTAGTAACGGTTGAAGAGAAGTACTTGGGGTTGGCCACAGGCTACTACGGTACTGGGTATTGTACAGTCTACGCAGGATAAAATTTGGACCTTTGAGAAGAAATGGTCTAAGCCGTTGGTGCACATTTCTCTTTGAAATTCGACGGCCTCAGGGTTGGATACAATAGTTGTCATGGAAGATAGTGGATTTTTGAGGTTGAGGACAAATGCATTGTACATGGACTCCTATACATTCAATATTAGGAGATTTTTCGCCAGAAGGAAGAGGAGAGGTTTCACAGAAGATCTCAACGAGATTCTGATCACCAAGATTGAAGCCCTCAAATAGTTCCTGCAATGAGATGCAAGAAAAACACATGTGCTCATAACCCCAACTCTCTACAATCATTATGTTTTTGGTCATCTGTTTACTACCATTGATGGAAATGATGGCATGACAATAAAAACCGAAATCATTTGGTGGCTCAAAAGCAACACAGAGAGCAATTGTTGGAAATTCCGGACCAATTAAGAATGATATTAAATTTCCATTCCTTTGATGGTTGAAACAACTTGGAATCTCATTGTTGACATATTTGCCAAATGGGAAAGCACTTGCACGGGATATTGTAGTAGATGAGGGAGTAGCCATTAACATGTGGCTGGTCACACCTAAACATGGTGGTAGATTTGGCGGAACCCCTATCAATTCTCGAAACTGCATGCAAGTAACGAATTCATCAAATTACATCTTAGCAAATCAAGTCACGTAGTATTTGGAAGGTAACAAAAACTGTTTCTAAGTAAGTTTAAGTTTAAGAGAGATACCCGATGAAAGATTGATTTTGAACTCCGCAGAAGAGGCAAATTATTTGTTAAAGTTAAACATCTTAAACTTCGTGGAAGCCTAGGAATTTCCCAACTTGGAATATGAAGCCAACGTAATCTCTCATATCTGCTCATGCTTTCTGGGAGGGTAACACCAAAGCGACAGTCGAAGAAGCCTAATCTTTCCAATGTGACGGGGCAACAATAATTCAAAACAAAATCTATTGCTGATTGATTAAAAAATTGAAAAAAAAATAGGTTTTTCAAGCTTGGAAAAACATATTTGGAAAAGCCTCCCAGAGAATTGCACAATGGCTGTCTATCAATCTCCGCATCCCTTGGAAATGTGAAGAAATTGCCAACAAGACGGAGTGTCTCTATATGTTGTAAATTATAGATGCTACCTGGCAAATGACATTCTTTAAACCCTGCAATACACAACTCCCTAAGCCCAATCAAATTCCCAAATGACAGATTTTGACAGCTAGGCTTACTACGATACCGAAATGACCGCGGACTGGTCTGAAGGCTAAAGCAAAGCCCAAAAGTCCCCACTGCAAGCCTATCAAGACGCCCCACGGAGTTTTCAATCTCAACCAAATTTTCACACCCACTAAGATCCAATTCCTTTATGTTTGGACACATTGATAAGTCAGGTGTTTTCCTAATGAATGGACAACATCTGAAGTCCACATGTGTCACGAATTCTAATGCACGAATCTGTTGAAGAAAAAAAAAATCGAAATTTAGAAGTATTTATTAAAACATAAAAAATAAAAACTTTAAAAATATATAATAATTTACAAATAAATACTAATGACAATACCTGCATTAAAGGTTCCACCATTCGGTTACGAGGCATTCGGAGCACAACTAGTTTTTTAGGACAAAAACTCGATGGCAATGAAGAAAAAGGATATGCATCCCAATCAAGCAATCTTAATTCATTGGGAAGATATTCAAGGCCTCCATGCCCATGGAAATGTACATTATCAATTATTAGGAATTTCAGATTTTTCATCTTACGAAATATTTGTGCCTCTAATTGCACCGTTGCTGATTTTGATTTAGATGACCGCAACATTATGCCTCGAATTTTATCCGATCCCTAATTGAATTAATGGGTAAGTAAATCACCAAAAAAGAAATAACAATTATTAAATTTTAAACAAAAACCACATTAAGAATTTTGAATTTTCTTCCACATTAAAAGGGATTAAAAAAAATGTGATTACGACTTTCATGTGAGAAAAATGGAGAAAATGAATCAAAACAATTTTACCATGTCTTCAATTAGTACATCAAGAGCCTCCTCATAATTCCATAGTCTGCTACGTTGTCCCGGGTTTCCTTGTGATTCTTGTCGATCAATTTCCCTACCCATTTGTTGTAGCAAGTCATGCATCCGCAATTTATTCCGTTCTTTAGTCAAAAGACACTTCTCAATAAGTTTTTTAATACCAAATACTGGGTATAAATCGCAAGTGCCTAGTATATCTACAACCTCATCATAATTGTATCCCTTAAAGAAACATGCAATATCAAGAAAAATACATTTTTCAGTTTGGTCTAATCCATCATAACTTATTTGTAGTACTTTTTGAATATCCCCACTAAGACTATTTTCATACTTCTTTAAGGCACTTTCCCATTCAGGTTTAGTTCTTCCCCACAAATCAGCACCCATTACTTTTAGAGCTAGTGGAAGACCTTTAGCACAGCATATAACTCGGTTCACAAGTTTCAAATAATCTTCATTTGGTTCGTTGCTTCGAAAGGCATGCTTGCTAAAGAGTTCCATAGATTCATTTTCATTTAATTCCTCAACTTGATAGGTTGAGACACCATTTTCAAAAGTGTCTAGCAAGTGTTTTTCTCTTGTTGTCACAATTATTCTACTTCCAGAAGCAAACCAATCACATTTTCCAAGCAATATTTTTATCTGGTCCAAATTATCCACATCATCAAGAACGATAAGAACCCTCTTTTGGCAAAGAATTTTATTTATCATGTCGGTTCCTCTACATTCATTATGCACCTTCAAACTCCTATCACCTAAAACCTCAGAAATAAGTGTCTCTTGTAAGTGGATTATGCCTTTTGTTATTGACTTCTCTCTAACATTCTCTAGAAAAATTTTTACTTCAAAATGATATGAAATTCTATTATAAATAGCTTTTGCAATTGTAGTTTTGCCTACTCCCCCAAGGCCATAAATCCCTACTATGCTAATATCATCATTTGATTCAATATTTGAAGATTTTAGAACATCCTCTTCGCGAGAATTTATTCCAACTGGATATTCAGCAACAGATAATGACATCTGATTGAATATAGACTTTGAGATATCTTCAACAATGTTTTGGACAAGTTCAGATTCATCGCGGCTGCCATTCACAAACCATTTAACACATGTAAACGAAATAAGAGCATAAGCTAACTAAAGTAAGCTAAAATCATAACTGAAGTATTCCTAATGATTTGAAAAAATACTACTTTATTCACTTTTTGTGTGTAACAAATTAGCTTTTGACACGAAGCTGCATAAAAAGTCTAGTTAGAGGAGGACATACTCAAATTGGAATACCATTATATATATATATATATATGACACAAATCTAAAATTTAGCTGAGACACATGGCGCAAAGTTAGAGTGTAATTTAGAAAACTAATTAAATTAAAGTCTAACTTTGCGCCACATGTCTCATCTAAATTTTAAATTTGTGTCAAGTGAATTATTAGGTGAAAAATCAAATAGTCTAAATTCAATTAGATTCTAAATTGAATTTTAATTGAAGTTCAATTTTGCGCCATGTGTTCCAACTAATTTTTTAATTTTTGTGACAAATGAATTATTAGATGAAAAATCCCGAAAAATCTAAATCCAATTAGATTCTAAAAATGCGTAAGTTGTAATTCTTACACCAAGTTTAATTTGAACTCGTGTGTATATACATACATACATACACACACATACATATACATATATATATATATATAGAAAACTTAGAGAAAACCATATCATATTCTACAATTGGAGTACAATTTTGCGCCAAGTATCCTAAATTATTTATTTTTAGAGAGTTTTATTTCTTAATTTTGGAGCCAAATATGAAACCACACCATAAATATTCATCCAAGTGAGTTATTAAATACAAAAACCAAAAAGTCTAGAATTAATGAACGGCTAAAAAAAATTAAAAAAAGTTCTTCACAATATCAAAAATTAAGAATTAATAAACTCAATTTTATAAAAATATGAACAATTTACATTTTCTACCTAATTATATTCTTATAAGATTTTTTAAAGAGTTAAGAAAATATAAGAATGACTATATATCAATAATATTTAAATTATATATAGAAGAATTATACTATGTATCTTAATGTATTTTTTTAAGTATATTTATGCATATGCATGGGGTTACAAGCTAATCTATATATCTATATATAAAATAATAGGTGAAGCAAAGAAAAACTAAAATTACAATTTCAAATTAAAGTTCCAATTTTGCGCCATGTGTCCTAAATTATTTATTCTTAAAGAGTTTTATTTCTTAATTTTAGAATCAAATGTAGTATCATATCATAAATATTCATCCCAGTGAGTTATTAAATACAAAAACCAAAGAGTTTAAAATAAATAAATCATAAAAAATATATATAAAAAAAAGTGCTTCACAATAAATTTTTTTTTTAAAAAAAAACATGGATAATTTATATTTTATACCTAATAATATCCTTACATAATTTTTTAAAGAGTTAAAAAAATATATAAAAATTACTATCAATAGTATTTGAAATTATATATATGATTTATATTATACTTTTTATTGTATATTTTTAAGTGTATCCATGCATATATGCATGGAATTACAAACTAGTCTATATATATAATAAAAGGTAAAGCACAGAGAAAATCCAATTAAATTTCAAATTGGAATTCAATTAGAGTCTAATTTTACTCTGTATGTTTCATCTAATATAAATTTTAGAATTTTGTGCCAAGTGAGTTAATTTAGTGTAAAAATTGAATTTCAATTAAAGTTTAATTTTGCGCCACATGCCCTATCTAATCTAAATTTACATTTTTGTGCCAAATAAGTTAATTTAGTGTAGAAAACGAGGAGTCCAATATAATAAACCATAAAAAACATAATCATATAACTAAAAAAAATTAAATTTATAAGTCATCTATATATCTATATATATAATAATAGCTGAAACTAAGAGAAACTCAAATTACAATTCAAAATTAGAGTTCCAATTTTGCACCATGAATCTTAAATTTATTATTATTAAAGAGTTTCATTTCTTAATTTTAAAATCAAATATGAGACCACATCATAAATATTCATATAAGTGAGTTATTAAGTACAAAAACCAAAGAGTCTAGACTAAATTAATCTTTAAAAAAAAAAGTGCTTCACAATAATTCTAAAAAAAAACTTTGACAATTTACATTTTATACTTAATAATATCCTTACAAAATTTTTTAAAGAGTTAACAAAATATAAAAATGACTATCAATAGTATTTAAATTATATATATGCATCTTATTGTATATCTTTAAGTACTTCCATGATTATGCAGAAGATTACAAGCTAGTACATATTAAGAGGTAAACCTTAGAGAAAATTGAATTAAAATTTGAAATTATAATCCAATTTTGTGCCATATGTCTAAATCTATGTGGGAACTGCACCATAATTATCCACTTAATTTTATGTCATGTGTCTAAATTACAATCACATATACTCCAAAAAATCACATATTTCTCAAAAAATAAATAAAATAAAAATGACTACATAACAAAAATTACTACACATTCTATCTTATTAAAAAAATTTAAAAAATGATTATATGTAGTATTAAATTTAGTTAAGAATTTTAATATGTGACTAATTACGTTTACTTTTAAAAAATAATTTGACTAATTATCTATACTTTATGATAAAAATTGTGTTTAATTTTAAATGTATCGATATGTATGCATGAATGCATGTGTTACATGCTTTAAAAAAAATTAATGAACCTTAAAAAAAAAAGTGCTTCACAATATTTTTTTTTTTTTTAATTTTAAACATGGACAATTTACAATTTATACCTAATAATATCCTTAGAAAGAAATTTAAAGAGTTAACAAAATTTAAAAATGACTATCAATAGTATTTAAATTTTTTTTATATATATATACACGAATTATATTATGCATCTTATTATATATCTTTAAGTGTTTCCATGCATATGGATGAGGTTACAAGCTAGTACATATTAAAAGGTAAAACTTAGAAAAAATTGAATTAGAATTTGAAATTATAATCCAATTTTGTGCCATGTGTCTAAATCTATGTGGAAACTACACCATAATTATCCACTTAAACTTGTGCCACGTTTCTACTTAAATTTTTAAATCTTTGTGTCAAGTGAGTTAATAAGTACAAAATACTAAGAATCTAATATTAATAAACTATAAAATTTAAATAAAAAAAAATCACATATACTCAATAAAAATCACCACCTGTTTCTCAAAAAATAAATAGAATAAAAATTGCTACATAACAAAAATCACTACTCATTCTATCTTATTAAAAAATTTTTAAAAATGATTATATGTAGTGTTAAATTTTGGTAAGAATATTAATATGTGACTAATTACGTTTACTTTAAAAAAATAATTTAACTAATTATCTATATTTTATGTTAAAAATTGTGTTTAATTTTAAATGTATCGATATGTATGTATAAATGCATGTGTTACACGCTTTTAAAAAAAATAATGACTATTATTTATATTTTTATAATAAAAATTTTGTTTAATTTAGAAACATCCATGTGTTTGCATGGAGTTACATGTTAGTATATATTAATAGGTAAAACTAAGAGAAAATCCAACTAGATTTCAAATTAAAATTCAATTAGAGTCTAATTTTACACCACGTATTCTATCTAATCTAAGTTTTTAAATTTTTATACCAAGTAAGTTAATTCAGTGTAAGAATTGAATTTTAATTAATGTTTAATTTTGCGTCATGTGTCTCATCTAATCTACGTTTTTTAAATTTTGTACCAAATGAGTTAATTTACTGTAGAAAACGAGGAGTCCAACATAAATAAACCATGAAAAACATAATCATATATTTAACTCAATATATAAAATTAGAGGAAAAAAGAGTTTTGAATGATTTAATATTTATGAGCTTTTTTTTG
The DNA here is from genome assembly GCA_014183005.1 of Castanea mollissima. NCBI lineage: Eukaryota > Viridiplantae > Streptophyta > Magnoliopsida > Fagales > Fagaceae > Castanea > Castanea mollissima. The sequence continues at coordinate 12,410,181 of JACAVU010000004.1, forward strand.
TATAACTAAAAACAATTCAAATTTATTAGTCATTTATGTAATATACCATTACTATATACGGTCCATTATTAACTAGGTAAAATATAAATATATATTTATATATTGCTTTTTTTTTAAACCAAAGTTTAGGGAATTAAATTATAATCAAAATTGTTTCTCAAAAAAAATTATAATCAAAATTGAAATTTGTTTTTGTTAGCTTTCCATACAAATTAAACTATTTAGATTTTTGCTATTTTTTTTAATTGCTTTTTTAAACCAAAGTTTAGAGACAATTTATTAGAATCAAAATTGGATTTTGCTATTTTTAGCTTTCCATACAAACTAAATTTTTTAGATTTTTGCTATGATTTTTTTCTTTGAAATAACGATCATATTTTTTATATTGTTTCTATTTAGATATTTTGTATACGAAAATATTGAAAGTAACAAATTGTAATTGAGCTTAACGATCTCATGCATCTATTCACATTCAATTTAGAAGATACTATTTAACCAATTTATTATTTTATTTTGTATTATATTTAGTAAAATTTCACAAACAATAATTATGAATTGATATTGTAAATGTAATATCCAAAAGTAATTTTCAAAATTATATATGTAATAACAATGTAATAAGAAACTTGTCATAACCAATACTATGAAAATTGCAAGAAAAAACTATTTTAGTACCTTCAAATTTTTTGGTCAAATTTTGTCATATATGTTTAATAACTCAAACTAACATAAAAAACACCACTAGAATTCATAATTTTTGTGTGTAATCACAAGTTACATACTAGATTCTAAATTAGATTTTAATTGAAATCCAATTTTGCGCCACATGTCTATCTAATTTTTTAATTTTTGTGAAAATGAATTATTGGTGAAAAAACCAAAAAATCTAAATCCAATTAAATTCTAAATCATATATATATAATGAGAAATCATTACATATTTTAGAAATGTATGGTTTAAAAAAGTATAAGTTAATACCATACATAATTTGAACCTTGTCTAAAATATATATATAATTTGAACCGTGTAATTGTGATTATTTATAGGACAAAGTTTATCTACAAAATCGATTGTAAGCTTACATATTTTGAAAATCTAACTGTTAAATTATATGTGTTTTCTTAATAAACATGTCAAATTTTGTATCAATTTATTATTTATTATATAATCTATAAGTTTATATTTTATGCATAATTTTAAACTACAAAAACTTGCAATTTAAACAATTTATTGAATAGATAGCTATTAATTTTTAATTTTCTAGGAATTTTGCAAGTATAAAGAATATAAGATGAAGATGTAATCCAATAGTAAATTTGTCATTATTCACATCTGATAAAAAGATATTGAATAAGAATATAGTTTTAGCCTACAACCAATTTTGTAATTAAACTTTGTCATTGTTTTTAATTGTACCTATGCATATACACAAGGTTACACACTAATTATTTTAAAATACTAATGAATTAAGTTTTTATTTTAAATTTTTCTATATAATATGCAGCATAAATTCCTAATTAATAATTGATAAGATAATATAATATTAAGTTCTTTATTTCCATCATTATTACTATAATAATGAGATATGGAAAAGAAAAGAATACTTTCATAATTTAGTAAAATTATATAATAAAAAAATATAATATCAAAAAATTAATGGTAGTTCATATTTAATAATATATATAGCTAAACCTTAAAAGAAATTCAATTATATTATATGTGGATTCTCAATTTTGCGTCATATGTCCTATCCCATTTTTATTTTATACTAAGTGAATTATTGAGAGTAAAAATCAAAAAGTCCGAATCCAATTAGATTTTAAATTGAATTTTAATTAGAGTCTAAACTTTCTCCACACGTCCATCTAATTTTTAAAATTTTTATGACAAATGAATTATTAAGTGCAAAAATAGAAATAATTTAATTTAATTTAATTATAAATCATATTGGAGAAATGTGTGATTTAAAAAATGTGTAAATTAGTACCTCGTATAATTTAAACTTATAAAAAAAAAAAAGAGTATAATTTGACTTGTGTATTTGTGATTATTTTTCATTTTACCATGTATATGCACGAGTTTACCACTACCAAACTTTAATGGTGATCACAAAAACTATTAAAACTTATTAAGAACTTGCATTAAAAAAAAACAAACAAACTCCTTAAGAACAACTAACAAGAGTAATCACTAAGTATATACCTCTGTTTGGAGTCCCGACCAGAGAGATTGGCTGCTTCACGTAGAGCTTTCCTCCACCTTTGTATCTTCTTTTCATCATTAAATTTTTTTTTGTGCATAGTTAATGCTTTCCTAAACTTTCCTTCTTGCTTACGAACTTCTGATGGATCCACTTTGTAAAAAACCGGTAGCACTAATTGCTTATTTGTTTTACACTCAACAATCTTAGCAAGTTCTTCCAAACACCAAGTAGAGCATGCATAATTTTCAGAAAATATGATTATTGCCGTGGTTGAGTTTTCAATAGTTTTGAGAAGTTCTACAGAAATTTTTTCTCCTCTAGGGAGATCATTATCGATGAATGTGTAAATACCTCTCTGACACAAAGCCTTGTGCAAATGGCTTACAAAACCATGACGGGTATCTTCACCTCTGAAACTCAAGAAGACATCAAAGTTTTTGGGTTGGTGGGTGGAAGAGGAAGATGAGGCCATTGGGATTTAAGAGTAGAAAGATGAGAAGATCTGTAGGAAGGAGAAGGAGAGCTGGGATTTACGAATAGACGGATGAGAAGATCTAAAGGGAGGAGAAGGAGAGCTGTGGATGAGTTTGTAAATATAATTGAAGTAAGCGAAAAAGGAATTAGGAAGAGGGTGATAGAATGCAAGCAAGAGGAGACTCTAATATAGTCCTAAGACCATCATCAAGTTAAAAAAGGGGAAACCGGAAACCCGGAGGAAAGAAGAAAACTTTTTTTTGTTCATGTCAGTACTTTTTTTCTTTTTTGGCCTAGTACTTCGCGTAACTATGTAAGTACTTAATCAAACTGTGAGCATGCATTTACCTGTTGGGGAATTTCTTTTCTTTTCTTTTCTTTTTTATCTATTTTTCTTGTTAAATTAAAATATACAATAAAAGTAGATATCGTTATTCCTAAATATTATTCAATTTAACAACAAATTTATCAAAAAATATTTTACTAAGGGATATACTTAAGATATTTATTAATAAATATTTTATAAAAAAATAATTTTATAGAAAAAATAGCTAATTATTTTTATAAAATTTTATTTATGGTACGGTTTGGATTGCGCTAAACGCATTCAATGTTCAGCGTTTTCCTCTTTTTTTTCTTTTTATTTTTTTCCTCCTATTGCACTTCTCATCTCAAGGGGATAAATTACTATGTACATACTATTCAGCCCCTGTATATATGCTGTGCAGTTACTGTGTATGTACTGTACAGTTGTACTTTTTAGTAATTTTTTAATTAAAATGGGACAAATCACTTCTGCACGTCTCATCTCAAGGGAACAAATCACTGTGCATATACTATGCAGTTACTGTAAACGTACTTTTTAGTAATTTTTAATTAAAAGTGAGTCTCACAGTATTATTTAAATATTTAAAAATTATTTTATTACAATATTTTTAATTTTTAGTTTTAATTTTTAACTATATCTAAATAGACCCTCTATATATATATGTGTGTGCGCGCGCGCGCTAACAAATACCCTTAGAACATTGTTTAATAATTAATTTAAAGAAAATTTTTATAAAAAAATGAAAAAAAACAATTAACATTTTGATAATTTTTTTTATTTTTTATAAAAATAATATCAAATTTTTTCTAAAATAGATCGTTAATTATTAGATACTTGTTAATTAATTTTCAACTGTTTATTCTTCCAAAATCCAATAAACTGAAAAGCACAACAAGAATTTGAACTTTATCTACAAAATACCCCCTTTCACGCAATTCTACAGCGTTCAGTGAGAGGTGTACGCGTTTTCTTGAAAGTATTCATCTTAATGGTCGGCCTGACTATAGGCTTGTAGCCACGACATTGGCCTCTGTGGCCAGTTTGTATCTTTCGTTCTGCTTGTTCTGTTTTAATATTTTCAAGCCTATTTAACCAAAAAAAAAAAAAAGAAGAAAAGAAAGTAGTCATCTTTATTAGTCTTCACCATTCCCTAGAAGACAACTTTTTCTTTTTCCTACTAATTTCTTCTCTTGCCCTTTCCCTGTCCTTCGATTCCCCAAAAATAATTACGTTACTTTACACATATTTTAATACATTTTTTCACTTTTATATATATAAAAAATATTCAAATAATATTATTCAAATTAACCAATCAAATAAGCCCTAAAATTTTTACTATATTTCAACTCAATTGGGCCTACCACAACAAAAAGTAAGTAATAGATCGCCATTGAGATCGAGCAGATCTATGATCATGTCTGTACATATGTTCTTTCCTCAAAGCTCCAATGCCAAAATATAACAAAATAAAATATATATATATATATATATAACAAAATAAATGTCAAAATAAATTAAATTTTTTTGTAATTGCTGACATGTAATAGATCAAAGTAATAAATGCAAATAAAAAATTATGTTATGACAATACACGTGACTCCCACTTGAGAGAGCTCCGTGTCTCGACTCTGATGAGAAAGATGCCTTGCGAATCCACCCTCCACCGCTCCACGCACTCATCTTCAAAAGTCCAAAAAGAAGCCCACGCGTTTTCTTGAAAGCAGTCATCTTTATTAGTCTTTCATCATTCCTCTCTTTTTAGTTTCCTTTGATTCCCCCAAAAGCAATTCTGCTACAGGCGCATTATTTATAAATTCTTTTTCCTTCCACTGCTATTATCACTTGAATGCACGTTCAGGAAGGTTTGAAATATGAAATTGAAACTTTTTTTTATTAAAAGTATTATAATTCAAAATAAAATTTAGTTAAAATAGTAACTCATGAATAATATTAAAAAATATAGTGTGTTTATAAATAGTAACAAAAATAAGTTGAACAGTAAAATAAATTAACTTTTTAAACTGGAGCCAAACGTACATTAATTATAAATTGTCATTTCAACAATTGTGAGCAATTATAATTTCTACCGTCTTTTAACTCAATTGGCCTACTACAACAAAAAGGAAGTAAGGCTGTAAATGAACAAAGCTATTTATAAAGGTCTGGAACTTGGTTTGGTCAAAAACTTATTTATATTTGTTTGTTTAAAAAAACAATTTCAATTCAAATCTTAAGTATAGGTTCGATTATTAACAAACAAAATTCAAACATAATAATGTGTTCATGAGCAAACATGTAAATATAAGGGCTTAATTTAACTATATATAATGTTATATTTTTACATTCTATACTAGTCCAAAAATATATTTATATAGACTTCAAATTGAATTGTATAATTTTGTCAACAGATTCATATAATATAAACTATTATTTGTTAACTTATTAATAATATAAATGGTCCATTCGTAGCAAAAATTCATAGAATTATGAAAAGATAAAATATTTTAGTCATGGTTTCACAATATATGAGAAAAAGAATAAATTAATCAAGTAATTCGTGAACAAGTTTGAACTTACTCAACAAAAAATGAGTCAAGCTTGAACATATAATCTTTTTTAGTGATATCTCGGCTTGTGTTCAAAAAATTAATTTGAATGAACAAGCTTGAATTTTAAACACTTGACTCATTTACGGTCTTAAAAGGAAGAAGAGAATGTGTGAAAAAACTTTTGGCAAATTTGGTGTCTATTAATTTAATGTATACCAATATGCTAGCTAAAAGAAAAAGTAAACTTTGATTTTTTTTTTTCCTTGTAAATAAAATTTTACAGTAAGTTTAGTCCCAAAATATTTCACACTAAATTTCACAAATATCAAAATAATAAGTTATTAATAATGAATAATAAAATAGCATGAGTAATGAACTCATATAAGAATTAGGAAAATTCTTAGGTAGTCTTGGAGCATAGAGAAATAGTACTCCCTCCTCTCACATTTATGGTAGGTCCCACCATACATTTAATGAACAGGTCTCACCATAAATGTGAGAGAAGAGAGCATCATTCTCCGTGCTCCGAGAGCACCTAAGAATTACTCTAAGAATTAATAATAAATATTCCACTTATTGAACAGTTCTAAAAAGGGTATGTGTGAAAACTGTATAGTCTGTACTGAATCTAATGATTGTATATGGATACGCCAGCTAAAAAGAGCAAAAGATTAAACCTTTTTTTTTTTTTTTTGAGAAAACAAAAGATTAAACTTTGATCCTCTTTTTCTTGTAGATAAAGTTTTATAATAAGTTTATATCACAATATATTTCCTAATAAATCTCACAACTATTTGAAATAATAAGTTACTAATTAATGACGGATAATAAAATGGTGTTGGAAGAAGACTCATGGGCATTAATAATATATATTCCACCAATTCAAAAGTTTTAAAATTTATTGTGAAAATTGTTTTGGTAACATTACACAAAATTTTACGCTTACTAACATGGACACAAATAAGTTCACTTACTGTCATACATGCGTTGAAAGATATAAGCATGTACATGAAATGCCATTTTAAAGCTTCAATCTTTTTTTCTTTTTTTTTGGGAAAAATATCAGTAGAGAATGTATTATTTCATCAACAATCAACACTCTGCCTATATCATAAATTTTTTTGTTTCATCTAACATCTTGTCTCTATGTGCAACTGCGTCAGGATTTTCCTGCAAAATGTCATTTTTAAATGAAAACTGCTCAAGATTATACAATTTTTCCTATAGATTTTACTGTGGACAGGTAATTACTTACATTAGTCTTTCACGATTAATGCTATGCTTGGTTTGAAGGAAAGGAAGGGACTAGAAAAGATTAAGAAGATGGAAAGTAGAAAAAACAAAGGGAAAGAAATTATTATTTTAGGTGCGTTTGGACCTAGAGAGAAAGAAAAATAATAAAATAATTACTTTAGTATTTTATCTTTATAAATTATAAGTTTTTTTTAGGAAGATTATAAATTATAAGTTAATAATTAATTATGAGAATATAAAGTAGTTTCACAAAATATAATAAAATTTCAAGTGCATAAGAGTAATTTTGTGGATTTGGAAGGAAAGTAAAAAATATAAAATTGGTGTGACCCATAAAAACTATTTATTATCTCCACATTTTCTTTCTCTCATCTCTTTCCTTATAACCAAAAAAAGGAAAATGAATTCTTTCTCCTCCATTTTATCTCATTCCCCCTAACTAACATACTATTTTCTCTCAACCATTTATGATTGATCATGTTAGAATTATGGAAAGAAAAAATTCATAGACACAAAAATTGTGGCCCAGATTCTCACTTTCTTTGAGATTCACAAAATCAATTTTGCTAAAAAGGGAATAAGTGAAAAGTTTGTTCAAAGATTTGGTCCCTATTGTCTGTAGATTTATTTTATATCAATATGTCAGCCAAAAAGAAAAGAATAAACTTTGATTTTTTTTCCTTGTAAATAAAATTTTAAAAAAAATCTTATTACACACTTTCTATTGCACATTCTATATACACTGTCTTTTGAAATCATGTTTTCAAAACACATTTTCAGTTACAATTGTAATAAAACACTATTTTAAATTAAAACTATGAATTTTAGTAATTTTTTTTTAAAAAATGAATTTTAGTAATGTGGTTATGTGTGTAAGGTAAGCGTGTATAATTAATTAAAATTTTATACTTCCTCATTGACATGGATACAGATAAGTCTATTCTTTGTCATATGACACAACATATGAGATGCAATGCAAAGCTTCAATCTATTTTTGTTTTGGAAAAACTATCGATTGAGAATGCATTTCATTACCAATCAACGCAATCAAAATACTTTGGCAAACTCTGCCTATGTCATAAACTTTGTATCCTATATTTTTTTAAAGCATGTTCCAGGCAGAAAAAAATGTGGTTTGTGATAGATTATGGGTCTGTTTGGATACCGTTTATTGCTGAAAACACTGTAGTAAAATAATTTTTAAATATGTGAATAATGCCGTGGAACCTAGTTTTAAAATTATTTTTGCTAAAAAAAGTACTTGCGAGTCTCATAAACAATGCACGAGACCCACTAAAAACGTTGAGCATTGAAAATGCGCACAATGTCAATTACCATCCCCATGCGCCCAGCAAAAACAAGTTGAGTTATTTTCTCTTATTTATTTATTTTTAAAAATTTTAACAAGGAAATTGCATTGAAAAATGTCTTTACATTGATGGCCAACTAATGACCAATTTAATTGTTTCTCAAAAAGCAAATGACGAATTTAACCATTACTTATATGTATTAATATTTAACAAAATAAATCAAACACATTCAAATCGATTAAACTCACGTTAACACATGATATATGAACCAAAATAATAATTTATTTTCATCATCTAGCCTAATCAACTTCATCTAAGTCAATATTATTATTGTAAGTGCACAATTGCACCTGGTCCCAAGAACAGTTACGGGCCCAGGCCCAATGAGCCTTAAACAATATGAATTTGTAGAGTGTGGGCTTGAAACCCAGGTTAGAAGTGTTTAAGGATTCGATGGTAAGCCAAAGATTGCAAATACTCAGAAACAACAAGGAATATGACAAATCAACCTGCTCGGACTTAAGCCGAGGACTGTTGTTGTATTATCTCTTTCTTTTCTTTTCTTTTAGGTTACAAAAAAGAAAGCCCCCCCCTCCATTTCTGTTCTAGGTTTTTCCTTAAATACTCCTCTTTTTGATACTTTGTACACGTGTTGCCCCAAATTCCCCTTAGCTTAGATATTTCTTTTTTTAGTGCCTTTGAATAGGAACTAGAAGTTTCCCCTCCACTGTTCAGGGGTCACTTCCCCATTAATGCGGCCAGGGTGGTAGGTGTAGGGTCTTTAATGTGGAGGTGGCAGTCTTTATCTTTGGTACTTCTTTAACATCGGTGCTTCTAGGACATTCACGGGTTCACCCCCTTTACCCATTGGTCTTCACCGTGTCGTTCCCTAACCTTTACAATGAAGTCCCGGGTTCTGCAATGTCCGTCCGAGGATAACATTACCCTCGGCTGGGTCCTCGGCGTACGGACCGACCCATAATACTAACAAGTTCTAAACCTAAGAGCAGGTCAGCCTTCCTTAGCATGGCCCAAAGGCCCACATACCCATCAGGGTCCTTTTACTCCCCACAATAGCCCCTCAAAACTCTAATTTTCGACGTCCGAGGAGAAAAGTAGGGTTTTGATCTGACGAGAACTTACTCCGCACACTTGGTGAATGACTGCACGTGTGGAAACCGTTTCACGTCCCAGAAGATGCCACTTGGCGGTTTTATTTTCAAAAACGCGTGCATTTATTACTGTAAGTTACATTTTGTCCCTCCCGTTCAACGGTGAGATGGGCATCCAACGGTCCTCGTTACTCCACAAAAATTTGGGCGGGACAAATATAATTTCGAGGCCGCTTTTCCACACGTCGTGACGCTTCGGGAACCTGCGCCTTCATTTAATTCACCAGGAGCTAATCCCATTAAAACATCAGCAATCATACTTTACCTTCAGAAAACCGTGAAAATTTGCACACCTTCAACTTTGTAAGTTCTTGCTCTTTTTATTCTTAACCTTTTCTCCTCGGACTTTGTCCTCCGCTGTCCTTATAAACGCCCTTCCTTTTAGAGTTTAATCTGTCATTCCTCTATAATGGGAAGATTCAAGTGTCTAGTTGATACCGCCGCTGGGATGGAGGGCTTTAGGGCCAAGTACCGTATTCCCAGCGACGTAGGCCTAAAATATTGTCTGGCGGAAGCCGTGGCCGATTCTAGGAAAGAGGGAGAGGTTATTATCCCAATGATAGCCTTTATAGAGGGGGGGATGACCCTCCCAATAAAACCCGTAACTAGGGAGTATCTTCGCAACCACCGGTTGTGTCCCGATCAGTGCCTCCCAAACATTTTTAGAGTTTTGGGTAGTGTTGATGCTCTGAACGAGCAAAGGGGTCTAAACCTCACCTGGTATGACGTCGTCTTTCTATACGAGTCCCATAAACTTTCCAATGTGCGTTACTACATTAAGTCTCGTTCTAGTGTCGTTAGGTTAATCTCCTGCCTGCCTAAATCCAACAAAGGCATGAAGGACGACCACCTGATCGGCTCTGGGAACTGGCACGACGACCTCCACTGCCCAGTTGAGTGGGGGGATCCAGGTGCGATGCCACAGGATTAATCTCCCCACAACACCACTTCCTCTAACATACAAAAATGCGTATTCACACTTACTTAAACTCATTACATATCTATGTGAATCTGACCAGGCTTGTTTGTGTTGAAGTCTTTTTTGCAGATAAGCAACACGTGCGCCCTCGTTTGAGCCATTGTAACGTTGCTGACCTAAATCGAGTACTCCGATCCGAGGTGTTCGTTAGCGAAGACTTGCAACTCCGAGCTGCTCATCTGATTCTAGGGTACACTCCCATCTCCTCGGACTTCCAGGAGATAGAAAACGCCATAATCACGGGTGACCGCAGGCGGAGGAGGATAAACGTAGCCCGGCCCAACTTTTTGGACGACCGCGATCTCCCCGACGCTCCCCACACCGTCTTGTACACACAGCCCATAGCGGCGATCCCTCTTGTCGTACATTCTCAGGGCATTGCCATCCCGGAGGAGCAAGTGTCCTCTTCCAACACTTTGGACGAGGAAATAGATCAATTTCGGCTCGAGGACTCTCCACGACCTCGCGGAAACCCGTTTGTCATCCTTTCCGACGAGGAGGAAGAAGAAGCCGAGGCCTCAGGGATTGCAGGTCTAGTGATAGCGCGTCCAGACGATAGTTCGATCGAAGAAGAAATGGACACGCTTAAGGATCTTATGTCCGATAGAGGTGCCCGGGTGGCAAAGAAGAGTGCGAGAGGGTCCCAAATTGCTCCCACCTTGCCACCTCCTCCTCCAGCCGACACTAAGCATCCCACCGACGATTCTAAGAAGAAGTGAAAGGTGGACGCCGAGGTGGCTGGTGGTGAGAAGGCAAAGAAAATAAAACAGCAACCGTCGCTGGCCCAACAGCAGAAACCAGAAAAAGGCAAAGGGCGCGCCCGCTCAGTTGAGAGTGGGGAGATCAGGGAAGTGGCTGAGGTGCGACGAGCCCCAGCCACCTGGTCTCCTGATTTGCGACTGGACGACGCCCCTATTCCTTGCCACTCCAGCATCAGAGCAGTGCAACAAGGCCACGCCCACCACTTGGCCGAGGTGCTGGCGTTCTCTACTGCTACCCAAGGACATGGAGTCTTTGGAGAAGATGGGCCAGCCGCAGCTGTTCCTCTCGTTAAAGAGGGGTTTAGCTCTGGTAAGTTCCATCTTAGACTTTTGTTTTCTACCTTTAATTAGAAACACTTCGTTGCATTTAACCTCTGTAACCTTTTTGCAGTCCATCCAAGAAGTTTTTGCGGCCGAGAAGTTCGTGGAGGACTCTCGAAGGCGCGCTGGGGTGGAACAGGAGCTGAGACAAGAAGCAGAAAAGTCTCTGGGCCAGGCCCTGGCAGAGAAAGGAAGGCTCACTTCACAGCTGGCCGATCTGAAGAGAGAAAGAGATGGTGACAAGGCCAGCTTGAAGACAATGGAGAGTCAAGTAGAGGCGCAGCGTAAGCTCCTCCGTCAAAGGGATGACGAGCTCGCCCAAGTCCAACAGGCACGCTCCGATCTTGAAAAGGAGCTTGCGTTGGCTAAAGAGGAAGCTCAGGCCCACAAGCACTCCCTGGAGGCTGCGAAGAAGGCCAGTTCTTAGGAGGGGGTCATCAAAACCCAAGAAGAGTTGACAGAAGCTTTCGCAGCCTTGTGCCGTGAGTACTGTCAGCAGGTCTGGGAGGAGGCCATGAATGTGGCAGGGGTTCCTCAAGTTTCCGAACTGAGGAAGCCCGAAAATATTTGGCTTCCCCTAGACATTCAAGAAATTGAAGACCCTCCTGTCCCTGCTTCTCCTGCTCTTCCTCCAGTGGTGCAAGAGCTTGTTCCTACTCCTACAGAACCTGAAGGTTCCCATAAAGAGGAGGAAAAGCATGATGGCGCCGAGAAGGAGGAAACTCTAAGCGTGGAGCCCCTCGTGCCTTCAAAAGACAAAGGGAAGCATGCCTCATCAACCTTTGAAATGGAATTAAAGAGTATTGAGGCTGGCAGCAGCTCCCTTCAAGCTCCTCTTCCTTAGCTTAGGGCCTAGTCTAGGAACTTTTGTATTCCCCTTCTTTGTATATATTTAATGAAAAACATTTCATTCGGCCTTCATTATTGTTGCCTTTAATTTTACTTCATTTTCTTTACGTTTGCCATGAGAATTTATAATAACAAATAAGTACAAGGAAGACAGAATAAGCAAACTCCAACATGCAAGCCATCAGGACTTCAAGATTATCATATAACTTTAGATATCAAACCTTTATAATCTGAATGGATTTAACACTCGAGAATGAAGAATTTAAGATCCAATTTTAACAAATGGAGAAATAAACTTTCCCTAACACGCGTGATAAGAATAAGGACACCGACAAGGTTCTGTTTAACATATGAAGAGACATTAATTTCCACAAGGTTTGTGGTCCGAGGACTACACTTAACCGAGTTTCTGTTTGATTCTTAAAGATAGTAACTTCAAATGTTAATTTTCCCAAAGTAGGAGGTCCGAGGACCCGGCATAACTAAGGTTCTGTTTAACAAATGACAAGACATTAATTTCCACAAAGTTTGTGGTCCGAGGACTACACTTAACCAAGTTTCTGTTTGATTCTTAAAGATAGTAACTTCAAATGTTAATTTTCCCAAAGTAGGAGGTCCGAGGACCCGGCATAACTAAGGTTCTGTTTAACAAATGACAAGACATCAATTTCCACAAGGTTTGTGGTCCGAGGACTGCACTTAACCAAGTTTTTGTTTGATTCTTAAAGATAGTAACTTCAAATGTTAATTTTCCCAAAGTAGGAGGTCCGAGGACCCGGCATAACTAAGGTTCTGTTTAACAAATGACAAGACATCAATTTCCACAAGGTTTGTGGTCCGAGGACTGCACTTAACCAAGTTTCTGTTTGATTCTTAAAGATAGTAATTTCAAATATTAATTTTCCCAAAGTAGGAGGTCCGAGAACCCGGCATAACTAATGTTCTGTTTAACAAATGACAAGACATCAATTTTCACAAGGTTTGTGGTCCGAGGACTGCACTTAACCAAGTTTCTGTTTGATTCTTAAAGATAGTAACTTCAAATATTAATTTTCCCAAAGTAGGAGGTCCGAAGACCCGGCATAACTAAGGTTCTGTTTAACAAATGACAAGACATCAATTTCCACAAGGTTTGTGGTCCGAGGACTGCACTTAACCAAGTTTCTGTTTGATTCTTAAGGATAGTAACTTCAAATTCCTGAAACATTATTAAATTTGAACTGGGTACAAACAAAAATACAATTTATTAATAGTAATACCTTCGCAGGTTGTTTACATTCCATGGACGTGGTACAATTCTTTCATCTAGATCAGCTAGCTGATAAGATCCTATGCCCGCTATTGAAACAATCCGATAAGGGCCTTCCCAATTTGGTCCAAGCTTACCCCAAGCTGGGTTCCTAGTAGTGCCCACAACCCTTCTTAGTACAAGATCCACAGGTGCTAGTGGCCTTAGCTTCACATGGGCATCATATCCCCGTTTAAGTTTTTGTTGGTAATAAGCCATTTGGACCATGGCTGCCTCGCGTCGTTCTTCAAGTAAGTCAAAATTTTTCTCCAGAAGTCCATTGTTGCTCTCGGGGTTAAAAGAACTCGTTTTTAGGGTGGGAAAACCGGATTCCAGAGGTATCACCGCCTCGACTCCATAAGTCATAGAGAATGGCGTTTCTCCAGTGGACCTGCGTGGTGCGGTCCGATACGTCCACAGAACATGAGGGAGCTCTTCTACCCATCTACCTTTCGCATCGTCCAGAAGTTTCAGTCTTAACCCTGTAAATAGATCAGGGTACATGATATCTGCACCGCTGCCCTGGTCTATCATCACCCTCCTCACATCATAATTCCCTATCCTCAGCGTAACTACAAGGGCATCGTCATGAGGCTGGATAGTCCCTACTTTATCCTCCTCAGAGAAACCTAGGACGGGCAAAGTGCCCCTCAACCTCTTCGGCCTACTGCCTACATCCTCGGCCTGAGGATGGGAAACCGCCATCACCCTAGTGGGACCTGAGCCGGTCCTACCAGGTGCAGCGAAGATAACATGAATCGTTCCTAATGCTGGCCGAGATGAATTGTTCCTCTGGTTATTTGAGCCTACTTGACTGACATGTCCAGTAGGTTGACACAAGTGCTCCTTCAACTTTCCTTCACTGACGAGCTGCTCCAAATGGTTCCACAAGGTCCGACAGTTCTCGGTAGTGTGGCCCACATCCTAATGGTATTGACAAAAGAGGTTTTGATTTCTTTTCGTAGGGTTCCCTGCCATCTTGTTGGGCCATCTGAAGAAGGACTCTTTACGAACTTTCTTCAGTAATTGATGCACTGGTTCTCGAAACACAGTATTTACAGCCTGAGGTGCTGCCGAGCCGGATTGCCCCAAGTAATCCCTCCTCGGCTTATTGTTGTGATATCTGTCCAACCTGAAATCCCTTCTCTCCTGCGGGATAACCTTCTCCTTTCCCTTCCCTTGCTGCTGATCTTCCTCTACCCTTTTGTACTCATCAATACAATCCATAAGGCGACGTACACTGCGGACGGGCTTTTTCGTCAAAGACTTTCTCAAGTCGTGGTCAGTAGGCAGACCTACCTTAAAGGTATTCAATGCCACCTCATCGAAGTTGCCATCTATCTCGTTAAACATCTCCCAATAACGGTCAAAATATGCTTTCAGCGTCTCTCCTTCTTTCATGGTCATGGATAACAGTGAGTCCAATAGCCGAGGGACTCTGCTACAAGTAATGAATCGCGAAGCAAACGCCCTAGTCAGTTCCCCGAACGAACCTATAGACCCTGATTTAAGGCCGTTGAACCACCTCATAGCCACGGGTCCCAAGCTAGAGGGGAAGACTTTACACATCAGAGTCTCATTGTGAGAGTGCACAGCCATCCTCTGGTTAAAGTGACTCACGTGCTCCACCGGATCAGTCCGGCCATTATAGATAGTAAAGGTGGGCTGGGTAAACCTCCTAGGAAGCCTCCCTTTCTCAATCTTTCGTGAAAACGGAGATTTGGAGAGCTGGTGCAACGCCCTACTCATGACATCATTGCCTAAGCCCCTAGAAGGAAGCTTCTTGCACCTGCGAGCTGGCTGGTCGTCGTCCTCTCCAGTGGACATTGCATTAGGGGGTGAGCATGATCTTGAGCTGTAATTACCCCCCCGTTCCTCCTCTGAGGAAAGACTAGATGAGGATGGTGAAGGCCTACGTCTGGCGCGGCGTAACTTTCTCTTCAAACGATTAATTTCCTTCTGCATGACTTTAGCTCCGTCCCCACGGGTGGTACTGCCCCCACCATGAGTAAGGCTAGCCCCGGGGTATTCTGTATGGACACTTCCCTCACGATCCCTTCGACGTTCAAGACGCTCGAAATGATCTTCCGGTTGTGATCCCTGTGACTCTGCATGGTGAGAACCTAAACCTGCCATAATATCCCCACCTCTTCTAGACTAGATTCCCCACAGACGGTGCCAATTGTAAGTGCACAATTGCACCTGGTCCCAAGAACAGTTACTGGCCCAGGCCCAATGAGCCTTAAACAATATGAATTTGTAGAGTGTGGGCTTGAAACCCATGTTAGAAGTGTTTAAGGATTCGATGGTAAGCCAAAGATTGCAAATACTCAGAAACAACAAGGAATATGACAAATCAACCTGCTCGGACTTAAGCCGAGGACTGTTGTTGTATTATCTATTTCTTTTCTTTTTCTTTTAGGTTACAAAAAAGAAAGCCCCCCCCCTCCATTTCTGTTCTAGGTTTTTCCTTAAATACTCATCTTTTTGATACTTTGTACACGTGTTGCCCCAAATTCCCCTTAGCTTAGATATTTCTTTTTTCAGTGCCTTTGAATAGGAACCAGAAGTTTCCCCTCCACTGTTCAGGGGTCACTTCCCCATTAATGCGGCCAGGGTGGTAAGTGCAGGGTCTTTAATGTGGAGGTGGCAGCCTTTATCTTTGGTACTTCTTTAACATCGGTGCTTCTAGGACATTTACGGGTTCACCCCCTTTACCCATTGGTCTTCACCGTGTCGTTTCCTAACCTTTACAATGAAGTCCCGGGTTCTGCAATGTCCGTCCGAAGATAACATTACCCTCGGCTAGGTCCTCGGCGTACGGACCGACCCATAATACTAACAAGTTCTAAACCCAAGAGCAGGTCAGCCTTCCTTAGCATGGCCCAAAGGCCCACATACCCATCAGGGTCCTTTTACTCCCCACAATTATCATGTCCATAATCTTGTAAAATTATTTCTTCGTTGACATGTTCTTCATTGTCATCAAAATTTACAATATCTTTTCTTGTTTTTTTAATCTAATAATTTTTTTCTTTATATTTTATCTTGGCATTCTAGCTTCTTAGACTTATAACAATAATAGCAAAATAAAAAATAATTATATTTTCATTTAATTCATTATTCATAGTATAGAAAAGAAATTTACAAATATAAAAGCGAAGTGTCAAGTGTGTAGTCCAAATTTTGTCGGAGAAAGAAAAGAGGGGAAAAAAGACTCACGGACATGTTATTTTATTGGACTCAATTAAGTATCTCACTAATTTCGTGTTAAAAAAAGTTTTAACAACTTGTTTAAATCAAATAAAACCATGAATTTGAACCCCAAAAAAAAAAAAAAAAAAAAAAAAAAACTCATTTTAAACCCATATGTCTATATATCATACGATACATACAATTCAACGATACATTACGATTCTTAAGATACACACCTATGTATCGTACAATTCATGAACACTTATGATACGTCCTTACAATACATAAATTTTTGTATACAATACGATATGTATCGTAAACTTTGCTAAAACATCCTAGTTCCCATGATTAGAGTTTTCCCTATTATAATCGTACGATGCTAACAACAATGATCATAAATAATTCAAGTACATCACTTTTTATAGAAATATTCATACTCTCTCTCACATGTTTCAACCCACCACTTCCAAAAGAAAATATTCCAATGTGCTAAAAAAGTCCCTTAATTTTTTCTTTTCCTAAATATCCGTTAAAAGTCTTATATAAACAAAGACAATTATTATGGTCCATCCCTTTATGGAGAAACAATTACAACATTAATATATAAACGAGATTAAATTCTACATGGACATGGTCTAAAATTCAAGTTTTACATCCTCTAATCCCAACATGCCACATCATCATATCACATATTAAAAAATAGGCACGGCTATTTCCAACCAATTCTAATGCACATTTGAAAATTCAAACCCAAGTGGGAGTTTATTGAGATAGTATTAGGTATTGTAAGATGTATTGAGTTTTAAGTAAAAAAATTTGATGCGACAGAATTTGATAAAACCAGACAGACACATCAATTACACCTCTAATGGCCAGGTGAGACAGAATTCTATAAAACCAAACTTCCAAAGACAAAGAAAGGTAAAAACACTTATCACTATACTATAATACTTTTAATTTTCCTTACTATCTCACTCCACATCTGTGTCTTTGTTCTACATTTTTATTCTTTTGTCTCATGATCCATTTGATCGTTCATCTGGGATAGAGAGGGAGTCCAACTGACAACTTTGCCAGCTAAAAAGGCCAAAAAAAAAAAAAAAAAACTTTGATCTATTTTTCTTGCATATAAATTATAATATTATATGCTTCTTAGCATTAACGTTCAATTATAATATCATCAAAAAACTACTTTATTTATTTTAAACAACCAATTTTACAATGTACCATAAATCTGTTCTTCACTTAGGTTCATCATATTAATATAAATTTTTTTCCTAATTTCTCACACAAATTTTTATTTTTTTATTGCCTTTCTCACAAACAAATCAACCCACCACAATAGTACATTTTCTAAGTTAGCATTTTAAAAGTGGGGCCACTCAGCTCTTCGATAACTAAAATGTATTTTCATTTTAAGGTGATATTTGAAAATGAATAATACTAAAAATACAAATTATTTTATAATATTTTTATAAACTATTAATGTGACAAGTTCTTATTAATTTTAATTTGAATTTACCATTAATATCATATTTTTATTTACTAATAATTATTTATAAAATATTAAAATTATATAGCAATTTATAAAATATTATAAAATAATTTGTGTGTATGAAATTTCGGTGTAAAAAAAAAGAGTGCATGAAGAAAAAGTATCATGTACATCAATTGTATGCAAACAGAATGAGACTTCAATTAACGTAGCCTACCTTTCTGCGTGACAAGTAACTTTTTTGACTTTCTAGGCTTCTAGCCTTAGGTACCATACCTGTCCTAATTTTACGTAGCAATATCATGGAAGTTTTTGTGTGAAACCCAAAATAACACTTCAAACTCCTCACGCGCGACCTGGGCCCTTGTACTGAAAACAGTAATAGTCTGCTTCTTAGAGCATCCGTAGCCGATATTTTTTAAAAATATCATTTTAATACACTAAAAGTTTACTTTATTATTTTACTACGTTATTTTATAATATTTTATTTATTAGATTTTTTATCATTCAATTTTATATATTAAAATAAGGACAAAACTTACATACAGTACCTTAGGTGCTGTTTGTTAGGTTCCCCTCTTAAAATTCTGCCATGTGGTTACTTAACTTAAAAAATACACTTTCATTAATGAGAAAAAAGCCATATGGCAGAATTTTAAGAGTGGAACCTAAGGAACAGCACCTAAGTACTGTACCTAAGTCTTACTCTTAAAATAATATTTACTACACATTAAAATAATATATTATCTCCTCTCTATTATCAGCAACAACATCAACAACACAACCACCAACCACTAATATTCACTACCACAATAACACCGATAGCCACCACCGGCACAAATCTACATCTACCAACGCCACCTTAAAAAAAAAAAAAAAAAAAACAGAAAAACCTAGGGGTGGCAAAATTTGACACGACCCGCGAACCTGACACGACACGACACGAAATTAGCAGGTTATGGGTTGAGGCTTAACGGGTTCGTGTCATATTCGGGTTGACACGGCTAACCCGTTTAATAAATGGGTTGGGTTAGTGTTGAACACATAGAACCCGTTTGACTCGTCTGACCCGTTTAATTAAATGATATTTTACCAATATACCCTTCAAACTCTAGGTATATGAACTTTTTAGTTGTTGTGATTTATATTCTTTGACATATTGTGATTGATTATTTGTGATATTGGGATATGCTTTAATTTTAAATGATTATTTGTGATGCAGTTACTCGTTAGTTTTGAATTTTATATTAAAAATATTTATTTGTTTGTTTTTTCATTAATTTTTATTTTTTATTTTGATAAAATCTGATAAACAGGTCGACACGACTGACCTGTTTAATAAATGGGTCGTGTTAGGGTTGAGGAATCTTGACCCGTTTAATAAACATGTCGGGTTAGTGTTGACCTATGTAGTCGAATACTCATGACTTGACACGACACGAACCCGACACGCGAACACGAATTGCCACCCCTAGAAAACCTCCAACAAATTCCAAATCCAAAAACCTCAACAAAAGAGGGGGGAAAAAAACCTCAAACAACCAACAAACTAGAGAATAAAACGCCAATCCAAACTCAACCAACGATTGGCCTAAAACCCCAGCCCAACCGACCCAAAATCTCGACCCACAACCCACACAATGCCGACCCAAAACCCACATCGAAACACATCCCAAATCTCACACTCACAACCTGATTAAGAGATATCTGAAGGTCGGTGCAAGGGCTGTGGATGTCAGCGGCGAGGGCTAGAGAATGAGGCAGCGGGATTAGCAGTAAGGACTGGCGAGATCGGCGACGAGGATGGGAGAGTGATCTTGAGCAACTTTCTCGAGTAAGGAGAAGAGGGAAGAGATAGAGAGTGATAGAGAGAGAATAAATGAGATAGAGTCTGAGAGTGATAGAGAGAGAAGACGAAGAGATAGATATCCGTGGAAGAGGAGAGAAAAAAACACAATAAAATAATAATATTTATTTTTGCAATTGTTGTCCGTATCGCCTCATATTTGAGACTGTACTGTGGCGGTGTGGCATATTTTTTGAGATTTTGAACATCTCACAATGCTCCGTTTTTGGTGTTGGGTGTGCCAAATGCCAAATATTTGGCATTTCGCACACCTGCTACGGATGCTCTTATTAGAACCTTATTCGTCAATTGAAGATGAGTTGTAACATCTATCGAAGGTGATCATGCATTTACCTGTAAGAAAAAATAATATTATTTTTAAAGATATAAACCATAGAATCCGACTTATACAAAGATCATAGTAATGTTAGGGTTAAAATTAACCATAAACCTAAACGAATCAATAATAAAAAAAATGCTACAAACATGAATGTTTGAACTATTTTTTTTTTAATTGGTAACAGATTTATGTATTAATATATATATATATATATATAGGGTAGAAAAATAATTTCTAAATGTTTATTCTCCCAAGATCAAATAAACTAAAATGCATGGCAAGAATTTAAAATTTATCTACAAAATTAAGCAGCGTCTAAGGTATACCCCCTTTCACTTAAGGCTTTTGTTAACAGGTGCTGGACAACACCCGTTAAGTCTGCATGGGCACTGTTTAAGTGGGTTTATTTTTTCTAAAATAGCCCTACCTTAATTGGGAAATCAAGAAAAACAGCCCACTTAATGATGTGTGTCAAGCAGCATAGAAATCAACAAATATTGCATGCTTTTACTTAAATACTTTTTTAACCATTTTTACCATCTCTTTTTTTTTTTTTTTTTATCTCTCCCACATCCTTTGGTTTTTCATTCATCCTTACCCAAACCCAGTTTCATCACCACCACCAACGACAAACCCAGATTCCACAACCATCAGCACCACCAATAGACACACAAAAAATCCAAAAGAATGCACAGGAAACCCACAACCAAATCCCACATCACCGAAGAAGAAGAAGAAGAAGAATAACGCATGGTGGCGGCTTGTGGAGGAGCGATGAAAGGTTAGTGAGAAGAGAGATTAAAAGAAAAAAGAAGAAGAAGAAGGAGAAGAGACAGAGAAGAACGGGGAGAGAAGAGAGAGCTTAGGGTAAAAGTTAAAGAGTATTTTAGTCTAATTGCAAAATAACTTAAGTTTTCAATAATAGCTGACACACACCTGACATATATTCAACTTTTTTTCTGCTCTCCATCAAACATGAGTATTTTATTGTAATTTTATACCATGTTAACGGGTGCTGTGCAGCACTTGTTAACAAGACCCTTCACTTAATTCTACAGAGTTCAATGAGAGGTCCACACGTTTTTTACTTTTGTGGAAATTAGCTTTTCTCTAGTCTTCCACCATTGACTAAGATATGCAGTAAAAAAACTTTTAGTTTTTTCTTATAGATTTTACGATTATTTTTAGAGTAATGTTGGAGACACCAATTTTGACATAATTTTGTGTCACAACTCGTCACATGATGAGTTGTGATTAGTAACATGTGTCATTACTCTTCTTTGTAAGGACATCATTATAATTTTTCCAATTATCAAACAAAAGTAGATGATCAATGAGGGTGACATACCCTCCCGCCTGCAATCTTACAAAGTTCCACACGTTTTTTACTTTTGTGGAAAAGGTAATTTACAATTTATTAGTCATTCTATTAGTGCTACGTTAGGTTGGAAGGAAAGGAAGAGTAGAAAAGATCAAAGTGGTGGAAAGGAAAAAAAAAGATGGGAAAGAATTCAGCTACAGGCATGCATACTCATCTTTAAGGGGTGTTTAGTACACCCACTCAAACACACTTTTTTAGTTTTTAAATAACATTGCACACATTTTTATATATTTTTTCACCTACATGCATTTCTACACATGTTTTTAAATAACAAAACACATATTTTCAAATACATGTACTAAACACCCTCTAAGTTTTTCACCATTCCCTAGATATCAACTTTTTCTTTTTCCTACCAATTTCTTCTCCCCTTTCCTTTGACTCCCCAAAAACAATTCTGCTACAGGCATGATACTTTTTGTCCAAAATTGCACCTTAAAAATGTTTGAATAATTATTTTCAATATTTAAATAACATAATACATATTTCTATAATACTTTTTTATTTATAAGTATTTTTATAATATTTAAATAACGTTATTAAAAATCACTTATCAAATAACCTTCACTTTCTTTCTAGTAATGTTAAAGACGTCAAATTTTCATAATTTTTTTAACAATTTGTTGACTTAGCAAAATATAATTGGTGGCGTCGTTATTTTCATGTGAACTATATCTATCGTTACTTAGAGCACTCACAGCAGTGGTGGTGTATTGCTATATTGATATTTTTTAGCTCCTCAAACATTAAAAAGCTTGCTCCAGCAGTGGAGCTAAATCTTTTTTTTTTTTTTTTAGCTCTCATGAACAGTGCACATCTATTTATAGATGTGCAGTGTTCATGAGAGCTAAAAATAATAATAATTTTTTATTCCAGCTCCCAATTAAAATAATCCCACTTTCACACCGTGCCTCTCTCTCTCTCTCTCTCTCTCTCTCTCTCTCTCTCATCACATCTGAACCTCATTTCTCTCAACTCCAAAGCTCGACGTCACCGACCCACCGCTGATCAACCTCAGACCCACGCCGCCATCTGCTTCAGACCCACGCCGCCGATCCGCCATTCGCCTCAGACCCATTAGTAAAGCAATGAGATCGAAGCCAAGAGAGAGTTGTAGCGTAATCGGAAACCAAAGCATCGGCGAGGATGTTGACAGCGTGGGTAGCATCGACGTGTGGATTTGTCTCCGATTTGTGCAGGGTTTGTCTCCGGTTGGTGATTTTGTTTGATCGAGTCCCACATTACCCGACTCACCTCAAATCGAAGCACTCCGTTTCGCTTTGCACTCATCATCACTGTCTATGATCACTGATTAATGATTGGCACAAGTCTTGTCGGCCGGTACCGAATCAGATAGAGTATTGAGCATGGGTTTTGGTTTGGCTGTGTTGATTTTTCTGGGTTTTTGTTTTGTTCTTCTTCACTGGTTTTGATTGGCACAATGGGGTTTTAGCTGAGCTGTGATTTTTATGAGTTTGATGGTGGATGTGGTTGTGTATTGGTGGTTGAATGAAATATTATTTTATTGTAGTGTTTATATTATTTTATTCTGTTAAAAGTTAAAAATAACTCTACTAATGTAAAATGTGAGAAGGTAAAATAAATAAAATAATTTTTTGTGTAGCTAAAAAGCTAAAAATTTAACTTCACTGCTGTAAATGCTCTTAATGTCACACCAATTATAAATTGTCATCATAACAAGCGTGAGTACTTAGAATTTCTTACTATATTTCAACTCAATTAGGCCTACCACAACAAAAAGTAAGTAAAGCTTAACCAAGTTATTTATATAGCCATTATGATTGAGCAGATCTGTGACGATGTCTGAACATATATTCTTTTCTCAAAGCTCCAATACCAAAATATAACAAAATTAATGACAAATTTTTTTTTTTTGTTTTGAAATTGCTGACATGTAATAGATCAAAGTAATAAATGCAAATAAAAAATTATTTTATGACAATTGCAACTCTAGCTAGATCCCACACGTGACTCCTGCTTGAGAGAGCTCCGTGTCTCTTTTCTCTTTCCTGCGCTCCACGCACTCCTACAAAGTTCAAAAAAAGCCCACGCGTTTTCTTGAAAGTTGTCATCTTTATTAGTCTTTCACCATTCCCTTTGATATCAACTTTTTCTTTTTCCTACCAATTTCCTCTCCTTTTTCCTTTCCTGTGATTCCCCCAAAAACAATTCGGCGACAGGCGTGCACAGTACTTTTTGTCCAAAATTCCACTCTCTTTCTACTTTCTAGCAATGCTAGAGACATCGAATTTTCACAACTTTTTTTTTTAATATAATTTGTTCTGTCAACAAAATAATGAAATATAATTGTTGCCGACATTATTTTCATCTACCCATGGGCGATTGGATTTCACTTAAATTTTTCACGTTTTGTGTTTTACTTCTTTATTTTTTCCTTCTACTGCAGGGGACAAGTGCATAGCGCGCATTGTGCGCGTATTGTTTATATACTTTTTTTATCAATTTTTATTAAAAATAGGTCCCGTATTACTATTCACACATTTAAAAATTATTTTGCTACAGTGTTTTCAGTTTTCAGTAATAAGTTCTATCCAAACGGATCCTTATTATCACTTTTTATGGCACACTAATTATAAATTTTCATCTCAACAAGTTTGAGTAATAAGAATTTTTACTATCTTTCAACTCAATTGAGCCAACCATAACAAAAAATGAAATAAAGCTATAAATAAACCAAGTTATTCATAATTAGTTTAAGCATGGCTTGATAAAAAACTTGTTTATGTTCGTTTGTTTAAAAAATAAGTCAAGTTCAAGCCTTAAGTTTAAGTTCGATTATAAAACAAACAAAGTTCAAATACAATAATATGTTCATGAGCAAACACGTGAACATAAGGACTCGATTTAACTATATATAATATTATAATTTTATATACACACTAGTCCAAAAATATATTTTTATAGACTTTAAATTGAATTGTATAAGTTTGTCAATAGGTTCATATGACATACACTATTATTTGTAACTTATTGGATTATAAATGGTCTATTCATATTAAAAATTCATAGAATTATGAAGAGATAAAAACATTTTAGTCATAGTTTCATAATATGTATATATAAAAAGTTAATCAAATAGTTCGTAAACATGCTCAAGCTTGCTCAACAAGAAATGAGCCAAGCTTGAACATATAATTTTTTTTTGGTGATGACCTGGAGCTCGGCTTGTGTTCAAAAAAAAAAAAAAAAAAAATTGAATGAACAAAGCTTGAATTTTAAACACTTGGCTCAGCTCATTTACAATCTTAAAAGGAAGAAGAGAATGTGTGAAAATACTGTTTGACAAATTTGGTGTCTATTAATTTATTGTATATCAATATGCTAGCTAAAAGAAAAAGTAAACTTTGATCCTTTTTTTTCCTTTGTAAATAAATTTTACAATAAGTTTAGAGTCACAAAATATTTTAAAATAAATTTCACAAATATTGAGATAACAAGTTATTAATAATAAATAATAAAATAGCATGAATAATAGACGCACATGAGAATTAATAATATTCTATCAACTCAACGGTTCTAAAATTTATTGTTAAAATTTTGGTAGTATTACTCAAAATCTTATACTTCCTAACATAGACACAAATAAGTCCACTTACTGTCGTATATGCGTTGAAAGATGCAAGGGTACAACACATGAAATGCAATGTTATAGCTTCAATCTAGTTTTGTTTTGGCAAAATATAGATTGAAAATGCATTTCATCAACAATGAAAACCAAAAATCCCGCTACAATCAACCCTGACTATGCTATAAACTTGGTATCCTATATTTTATGAAAAACATGTCCCAAGCCTGAAGAAATGAGGTTTGTGATATCTCCAATTATTATATAATCAATCCCCAATATCTCCAAGGTGTTATTATCAAGCTACATGCCACACTCATCACTTCCTATATGGTGCGTGTCGCTTGCATATAGAGATTAGTATTTGTTCTGATATTAGTAGAGTAAGTTAAAAGCTGATTCAGTTTCATATATCTGTTATAACTGTTCAACATGCCACACTCATCACTTCCTCTCTCTCTCTGTTTTTTTGACTGAGCAATATGCTGCGACCATTTTGGGCCTTATCTCCACATTCTATTTAGGCTTTCTCTTAACATTTTTTTTTCGGTGGGCCTAAATTGCAGAAACCCATTAGAATATAAGATAGTTCTAATGTTTCTGCTTTATTTTAAAAAGATAATAATGCCCTCCTTTTAATTTTTTGTAATAAGTACTTTATCCCCGTTAGTCTTTTGTAAGATGGGAGAAAAAAAAAATTTACCTATTTATTTTGTATCCAAACCCAAACTAAATTGACCTTAATTCTTTTATCAAAATAAATAAATTGACCTTAATACCCGCCAAGCTTTGTAGAAGTACAAATGTCAGTCATTTTATATTTTATTATTCAAATTGTTATGTAATTTGCTCCTTTGACTTATAAAAAAAATACATCTATACATCTTGTCATCTTTTTTAAAATACTTAAATAGTAATTAAATAATTTTGTTAACATGTTATATTGGAGTACATTTTTTTTTTGTTGGTTTAAAAATTGCTCTTCCTATCCTCCGAGAAGAAAAATTGTTGATTTTTTTTTAAAATTTTTTTAAAGGAAAGTTAAGTTTTTTATTTAAGTGTTATTAAAATCTATTTTTCAAATTTGTTAACAAAAAAAAAAACATCTCATTTAAAAATTAAGAATTTTTTTTTTTGAGAAGCTAAAAATTAAGAAAATTGGTTGTGAGGTTTTAGTCGGCATAAAAATCGAAGGTGAAGTGGGATTTGGAGTAAGGTGGTGAATCTGGTGGTGTGGTTGGTTGGTTTGTCGATTGACTCTCTCTCTCTCTCAAACATTCCCTTGTTTTTTTATGATGGAATGTTTTGACAATTTTGGATCTCTCTAGCACTCTCTTTTTAATAAAAGCTATTTTGTTTATTTTAATATAATTTTTCACAATTTTTTTAATATATAGAGAAATATAATTTAGGAAATAAGTAAAGTACCTTTTTTTTCCCCCAAAAGGTAAGTACATTAGTTTATTAAAGTCCCTAGAAACTAGAAAGCCACAGTTTACCCCGCAAAAAACGCAATTGAAAAGCAAAAATGAAAATGTTCCCTTAAAGAATCGCTTACAATTACACAATACTGTTCGTTGTGGTACCCAAACGAAGGGAAAAGCCACAAATTTAGGTTCTCTTCACATTCCTAAGGACACTCTTCTTGGATTTCCTATTCTACTACCATCCGTGTTAAGTGGATTGTTTTGTGTGTCTCCTACTCTCCTGCATAGACAGGATGGATTGTCTAAAAATATAGCCATTTCTGCAAAGCCATAGTTGTCAAATTCCAAATGGATAAATAAAAAAAATAAAAAAAAAAGGTGTTCCACGGGACTTTTGAAACATTATGCTTGTAGTGTTTGAAAGATTCTGTTAACGCCACATTTCAGAGAGGATTAATATATATATATATAAACAGAAAGCGATAATCAAAAGAAACGAGCTATTTTAGTCTTTGGATATAATTTCATTTTCATGAATAGCTAAAATAATATGTCAAAATGAAAATTCAAAACTTAAAAGAGCAAACAAAAAATTGAATCAAACATGAAGAGCCAAAACAAAATTTTAAAACATTAATGGCCAATTTGAATGGAATTAAACATGAAAGCCCAAAATAAAATTTTGAGTCGTAGAGGAACAAAATGAAAACAACTCCGAATTTTAAGAGCCAAAATGTACTTTATTAGTTTTTCATTGTTTTATCTATATATTTAATAAGCTATTCATTTTTCGTTTCTCAAAAAAAAAAAAAAAAAAAAAAAAAAATCTACTCATTTTGGGAGAAGTCTCGGCCACCAGTCATTATCTAAAAAGTAAGGATTAAGGACACCGTGAATAGGACAACGCTGGTTTTATGCAACTTAATTAATATTTACTAAAAGCATCCAATTGGCCTCCACTCTTTTGTTTTTAACTAATCATTTTCAAATATATCCATTTGCTAGACTCAATATTTATTTTCTCCATCTATCAAATATTATTTCCTTGGTTTTTTTTTAATCTCTCTCTTTACATATATTTTTCTCTCACTTTGTCTTTGCTAATGCACACTTCAACTCCACTATGCTACACTGCACTGCGCACCTTTGCTCATGTCACTATCCACACCTGCAACCAACTAATACCAATTCCATATCCAATCCATAGTTGATTAACTAGCGCAATGCTAATGCTTCTAGGATCTAGCATCCAATCCAAAGTCTCACGTCTACTACTCAAGTATACAGTGCAATCAGCATACCGTTTATTGAACTTAGATCTAAATGACATGAACCAACACAATTTTTTACATCTTTGATCATAAACGATATACGTTTAACAAATAGGGTAACTTTTGACATATTAGGTCGTAAGGATAAATTGTTTGGTTGTTCTTTAGCCCAAATCTAAATGGCAGAAATGCCAAATAGGTTATATATGTATTGGGTGCAAACAACACCTTCTTTGCCATTTCAGCATGAATTTTGCTTATAATAAAAAAGATGAGTAGATGAAATTTACAAACATAAATCCAAACCCACCTATGAAACAGTGTAAGAAAAGAAGAAACTTATATCTTGGTAGTTAAAGTTTATAAGCATAAGCCCAAACCACCTAAAAAAGGTGATTTAAACTAGAAAAGACATACAACTAATTTTTATTTTTAAAATATACAAACACAAGATGCTCTAAAAGAAAATCAAGACATTTGGTTCACCGTAATGTTACATTATACCGTAATATTACATTATTGTAATCTTATATTAATGCAATCTCAATACAAGAATACAACATTATATTATTTAGGAAGGATTAAGGTAAGGTGATGTGATATATTTTGTAATTTTAGATTATAGTATTGTTGGAAAAAATAACATATACAAAAAATCTTAATGTCACATAATCGTAATGTGCATCACATCAAAGACACATCACAGCGAATCAAATGCCCTTAAGTGTAATTGAAAGTATGTTCAATAACTTATGTCTTCTAGGGTTATCTCAACTCTCAAGCCTAGAGAAGGATTGTGATAACTAATATAAAATTTGGTCACTTTTTTCTTTCAAGAATAGAGAGAAAGTAAACATCACCATGCAGGTGCTCCCAACAAAATCAAATTGACTTCCTTCAAAGCGTTCAACACTTAAAATAATTGGAGTATATAAAATGAAATCAAGTAGAAAATTGTACTGATAAAAGAACTTCAAATTAAAATTAGATCTTATTTACACTGACAAAACTTTGGAACCATATCTTTTTTTTATTATTATAATTTTTATGAAATGAACCGTAGCTAAATTTAACTCCAAATTGACAAACAAAATATATGTACCGTCAAAGCTTTCTTGATAACCATTTACTCACTGCAAATTTTTTGGCCATTGGTTTTTATAGGTAATAAAATCTTTATTGATAAGAAAAGTACAATGAGTGTACGATAGTAAACCACTGCAAAGAAACGAAATACAAAATAATCAAAAGGATAAGCTAACAGAATTAAGGAAATCAAACAAAGAAATACAATGCATAAAACCCCAAATACGAGGCCACTCAAAGTCCTAAGTAGCAAAGACTTCAACTGATCTATATGTCTCTCAATTTCCATAAAATGTTTGGGTATTGTGTTCCTTCCAAGTTAACCATATAAGACACACACCGGTATTATATTCCAAACATTTGAAGAATGAATTCCCAGAAATCTTTCTTGGCCATTCTCTCATCTTTTAAAAGTTCACAAGCCTCCAAAAAGAGCTTCTCATTTATGTTAGGAACAATTTTGACTACTCATGGCATTTGCTCAACTGCTTCTTGTATCTCTTCCTAGATGTTCTCTGAACTTTTTGAGATCATGCAAAGGCTTAAGAAGTTACAAACTTTCTATTATTTCCACTGGTAAGATATTTCAAACTCTCTAGTTGGATATTCAGGGGCGGAGCTAGGAATTTTGGTTTGGGAGGGCCAAGTGCAACTCTAATATATTTATCAAGACAACCCCCACATACACATACACACTTTTTTATTATATACACACACTTTATTTGATTAGTTATATATATACACACACCAAACAACAACAAAAAGAACTTAGTAATTTCAATCAAAATTATGTTTGGTGGCAATCTTTCATAAAATAAAATTCATTTTTACTATTTTTATAGTGAAATTCTTAAAAAATTTCATTTTCGATACAAATGATCAAATTTTATACTAAAGAAAGTAAAAAAATCTTTCAATTGAACTAATAAAATTTTCTAAAACATGAATGATCCAAAACTTGGAGGAATAAGTTAGGCTTCAAACATATTTGAAGCTATCTTGCTCTAACCCATTATGTAGTAACTAAAGGGACATTTCATGTGTAGCTTTAGTGACATTATTTTTTTAATGAGTCAATGACTTGTTAATTGTCACATAATTGGTTGAAAAAGATATGGATTCTAATATGTTTGGTGCCAAATTTTATCAAATATTTAACAGATATAAGAGCATATTTTACAATAAAAAATAGAATTGTGAAAAATAATGTTATGTCTCTTTAATTATTAGACAAATTTTTTTTTAAGAACATCATTGAACTAAATCAAGTATTTGAGGGGCCAACTCTTATTTTTGTAGACTAAATTTGAAAACATTAAAATAATTATATATATATATATATATATATATTTTAAAAAATTTCAAAATTTGGGGGGCCATGGCCCCCCTTACACATAGCTACGCCCCTGTGGATATTGCATATCCCAGGCTATATCATTGATCCCATTGGAAGGAAAATATTGTTGATCTCCATTTTCATGTCCAAACAACTTGATCTTCCATTTTGACTTTCATTAACAATAATCAAACACAATTCACAAATATGAGATCCTATCTCTATATGCAATTGCATCCAAATGATCCTGCAAAATGTCACTGTTAAATGAATGAAAGCTACTCAAATTATACAATTCATTAATTAGTATAGAATTAATATGATCGTGCTTCATTCCATATTACCCAAAAACACTCAATTTACTTGATGAAGAAAGTAGTAATGTTATTTCATCGAAGGGTAAAAAAATACAATTGTGCATGCCTTGCTTTGGGGTGCTCTTTAATGATAACTAGAGGAAATGAAAGCTTCCCAAAGCTCAACATTACTAATGAGATAGAATGGCATCTTCATACAAGCTTCCCAAACCTCAACATCAGCTGCCACTATTTTGCAAATTTCATCCCAAGCAAAGCCATTCTAATTGAGGAGATCCATGATGCCCATTACTCTTTCATCAAGCTCACTATTGGCAACAGAGGTCATCCTCTTCACCTACAATAACCTCACCATATATACAAGTTAGTTAATGACTTAACTTTGAGTTGCTTTCTCCTCCTCCATCTTGAACCCCACCCGCTCTTCTACAACCACACCATATCATATAATCTAAAAAAAATTCCCAAAGAGTTTAAAATCATTTTGCAAAGTCTTCAAATAACTGCTATCTATGTTTGCTCAAATACCATCTATTAACAATAAATGAAACAATTGCCTATATTTGTGCACTTAATGTCACAACAGCTGCCTTTCATTCTTAGTGATACCAGAATGACAAAAGTTCAAGAATATTGTATGCAACTCTGATGATATCCTCCTTAGCAAATAAGCCTTTTAAAAAAAAATTCAGTAAGTCATGTGCTAACAATCCTTGCCTAAAGTGAATGGAAATCAGACTCGATGTTGCAAAAACACCATTATATTGAGAACTGCTTAAAACCCAAATATGACTTAACTTAAAAAAGATATGCTCAATTTGGGTATAGAATCAAAGGTAATTGGCATACAAAAAGATCTTTTAATTATGAGCATGTCTAGCCTAATATTGAACTACAAGATATAGAAATGAAGAGGATATCACATAGCTATTTCAAAAGAACAAATATTTGCTTTGGGCAAAATACAGCTAACGCTACTGAGGTTTGGGCTAATGCTAGCCAGGTCTAAGATTTTTCAAAATTGACCAACTTGGTCCCTAATCACTGTGAGAAAGAGGAGAAAATGAGTAACAGTTTATGGACCAAGTTGGTCCGTTTTGAAAAGTCTTGGACTTGGTTGACATTAGCCCAAACCACAAGGGTGTTAACTATATTTTACCCATTTGTTTTCAACTTCAAATAGAAGCAATACAACTACATGCTAACTACTAATGCATGATTACAAATGGATTTGAGATAGGGCTCCACCACCTTACCACTGACTTGCTAACATGATTACAAATTCATTTGCAAATAACAATAATTATAGCCTAATAACAAAATCATTTAAAAGGGAATAATTCAGAATGAAAAAGTTGGATTTGAAATAGGGCACCTCTTCCTAAAAAGGACAAGAAAATCTATTAAATAAAATAAGGTTTTTTTTTTTTTTGTGTTCCAAATTTGAAATTTTTTATCTAATACTAAGAAAGGAAAAATATAATTATCAAATGAAATCCAATACAAAAACAGAAAATGCACTTCAATTTATCTTATGAATGAGCCACATGGGATTGCATACTGAAGAGACAAAGACAATAGGTTATTAAACTCAAATAGTACTCCTTAAAAGGCGATCCTATCCTCTTCTGACAAGTACAATTTCTTCAAGGATCCGGTTAATGTATGCCCTTAAGGCACACATTAATCATCTATTTGAGGAATTTTTATGAGAAATTAAAAAAGCTGTCAAAAAATTTAATCACTTTTTTGTTTTCTTATAAAATAATTTACTAAAATAGTTTACAAACATATGCCCTAGGGCATACGTTAATAAACCCTTATTAACATGGAAAGAAACCTGCCTTATAGCCTAGAACACCTGCCAATTCAACTTCTGCTCAAACCAATTCACTTGAACCCATATTCATGTTCAATTAAGAAATCTCTCAAAGCAAAGATCAAAGAAATTTTTGGTCTAACAAGTAATTAATGGTATCGGGGATGCAATCCGTCTCATGGACAAAAGTGAATTTTTTATCTAGTTCTAGTCACAGGCTTCCAAATGTTCTAAAATTATGTGATTGACGCTTCCGAATTTTAGATCTATTCAATATTATCACTACATGTCATCTTTTTTTTAGAAGCACATTTTTTGGGATGACTTCATGACTTCTGAATTGCAAGAAAATATGCCAAGCATTGCCAATGTATTTTATGTTTTTCTTCCATTCTTGAATTGAAACGTTACTACTCTTTATGCAGAGACCGATGACTAATAAAAACAAATCAGTACAATTGCCTCTTTGTTTTTGTTATAGTTGTGCTTACATATATACTATGTTCTCATCAAGAATTTGTCTTGTTTAAGGGGTTATAAAATAGAACGGTTGATACATAAATAGGTGTATGTGAGACAGATAACCTAATGTAATATGATGCCCCACAATTATATTTCAGCATATACAATTATACGTTAGTACTTAAATAAACAATAGTAAATATCTTTTGGTATCTAAATCAAAAATTTTAAACTGTGCTAAATTGAAAACTTTTGCATTTCTCAAAAATCTAATTACTAAAGGTCCGTTTGTTTTGGCTTCAAATCATTTCAGGAAATCATTTTCTGTAAAACCGTGTGTTTGGTTGCACATGGAAAATAGAATTTTTGGAAATGCATTTCCGTTGACTGTAAGAATAATGGGTTTGACCCGGAGTGACTTAACAAGCAATGACTTTATGAGTAGACTATATAACCCAAAAATTTAAGCTCAAGGATTCACTCTTACTCCAACTTCTAAATTTTTCTTTTTGGTTGGTTGAATTTGTATATTTATTTATTTTCCATAATACATAGTGCATTTTGGTTGAACTGAGTCTTCTATCTGAAAATTTATGGCACCATGACAATTCCATTAATCAATCCTTAAATTCCTAGCAACATTCATTTAAGCTATCTGTTTCAAAACAAATACCACTAAGCCTTTTCAAACACCATGACAATATGCTAAACTAATTAAAACCAATAATTGTAATCATTTCAAGAAATCTCTTGACAATGCCCAATTAGATGTGTATCTTAGTGAGTCTAAAAAGCATAGGACTTCTGACTTTACTGGTCCTTAACTAGATAATTTAATGTTTTTTTCTCGAATAATTTGAAGGCTTTTTAACCATTACAAATTTACAAGATATTGAAATCAAAAACAAATAATATCACCGTCAATTATACTTTTACTTTGCATAAATGTCCTTTCAAATTAAATTAGTATCCTGCATGAAAGAACCCATTAATTTAGAGAAAGAGAATGGGAAGTGACAAAAACCCCCAAAGATGCAAATCAAACACTGCAAAACAGGGAGACATACTCTGGCATTTAACAACGTAAAAGAAATCAAATGAAGATGATGCAAAGGAAAATAGTTTCAATGTAATAATAGTACCTGGGCATTTTACTTCAAAATTTGATTAAGATATTGTCAGTTCTTTAACGGTGGATATGGATTGAAGATCATCTTTTTACCTTGTCATTTTTCAAGTTCCCAATATTGCTTAAATTTTGTTAGCATTAATGTAAGACTTGTGCAATTATCAAAAAAAAAAAAGTGTAAGACTTGTGCAGAGTTCACATCAAAAATCTAAGTCATATGCTTAAAAGACTATTCCATAATTTTCAGCAAGCTATGAAAACCTATAAGGGTATGTACATGGGTTGATGTGCTGTAATAAATTTAAGAATTCCTAATACAATTCTTGTTTCGTTAACACCAAATACAAATACACATCTCCCTCGTCCCTTATTAACCTTGAAAAATGGCATATGTGCAACTCCTTTCACCATCTCCAAAGTAGGATTTTTCTTCCATAAGCCATTTCCCATCTCAAATATCCAACTTTCTACCCATTAATCCATATATATCAAATATTGAAAATAATTTGTTTCAACTTTTTAAATATTATTCTTATTGCATCTTAGAAGAGGACAAGGCAATAACTGCTTAACTGCTTATTATATCATTCCTAGCTAAATGCTTACTATTGCCAAATCCATTAGGCCTATTTGGCAACTACCACTCTGCCTCTTCAAATCCCATAAGAAACTATGCTCAACTAATTAAACCAATAATTCCAATTCGATACAAGTAATCTCTTGAGTATGTCTAAGCTATGTTGATCTTCATCAATATAAATATTATTTTCATTTTGGATTTACTTGTCCATTAAGTTGCACAACTTTATGCTTTTCGCTAAAAGAATTTTGAAAACTTCATTTCCATTAAAAGGAAGCAACTCAGCAATAGATCTGTAAGTGCACAATTGCACCTGGACCCAAAGACAATTATGGCTCAGGCCCAATGAGCCTTAAACAATGAAATTTATAGAGTGTGGGCTTGAAATCTAAGTTGGAGGTACTGAGAACTTGATATCAGGCTAAGGTGTGCAAACACTTGTAATAATAGATAATAATTGCAATGGACCTCCTCGGACGTGAGCCGAGGACTACTTCTGTATTATTTCTCTTTCTTTCTTAAAGATTACAATTCTTAATTTCTTTCTTAGTTACTGACTGATCCCCTCTCTTTGGCATTCACCCCCCTTAAATACTTCTTCTCCTGGTGCTTTATCCACGTGCTGCTCAAATCTCCTCTCCCCTAGATATTTCTTCTCTTAGTGCCTTCTAATAATAACCAGAAGTTTCAGTTTTACTGTTCAAGGGTCACTTCCCCATTAATGCGGCCAGGGAGGTAGGTGTAGAGTCTTTAATGTGGAGGTGGCAGTCTTTGCTCATGATATTTTTCTAACACCGGTGTATCTCGAAAGGTTCAGGGTTTCCCCCTCTTAACCAACAATCTTTCCGGAATTCTGCCTTGACCTTCGTAGTGAATTTTCGAGTTCTCTTGAGTCTGTTCGAGGAGAAACTCACCCTCAGATGTGTCCTCGGACCCTCGACGCATGGGCCGATTCGCAGTACTTACAAATTCTTAGCTCAAGAACAGATCGGCCCTCCTTGCTAGAGCCCAAAGGCCCAAATGCCTGCTTGGGTCCTTTTACTCCTTGGGTCCTTTTACTCCCCACAAGATCATATTACTAATTTCTTTCATTAGTTTTGTTCTTTTGTTTGCATTACTATATCCTTTCAAATTGGCTTAATACCCCTTTGATGATGAGCATGTTAATATAATGAAAGAGAGTGCAAAGTGACAAAGATGCAAATCAAGCAATACAACTAAAGAGGGAGACATACGTTGGCATTTAACAACTAAAAAGAAATCAAACAAAGATGATGCAAAGGAAGACAGTTTCAAAGTAATAACAGTACCTTGCTATGTTTCCTTAAAATTTGATCAAGAGGTTTTAATTTTCTTTGGTTGTGGCTATGAATTGACTTGGAATCATCATTCATCCAGGGATAGGCCAGTGAAGAGGAACCCAAAATAAACCCATGTTCAACTTTTGAAGCAAATACCATATTAAAGTCAAACCCACTTGTCACATCTAATGGAAGCCTGGATCAGATGGCAAAGAAAGGTGCACAATGTCATTAGGGACAATCTAAGCCATTAGATGATCGACATTCATAAGGATAGGCAGTTGATGACAATACCAATTCACAACCATAATTGTGAAAGCCCTTCAAACTTGACAGAACCAAATCACAAATGCATTCTATATGCACCCCTATCTCTTCTTTAATCTTTGTGCTTTTGAACGTTCGTTTGCCTACCACTGATGGAAATGACAACATGATAATCAGATCCATGGGCAAGAGACTTCTGTCCAGGTGTGTGATTAAGGGCTTGCATTTGGTACCCCCACCATATTCACACATTGAATGACATGATATAAAAAACACACAATAGACTTAAATTAGTTAATGACTTTCAAGACCTTTGAATTACTGTCTCTCCTCTCTCTTTATGTTTTCTCTCCACTACCAAAAAAAAGCCCATTTGTTCTTTGACATCTAAAACTTCAAATACAATTATAAATTATTTTGGAAAGTCTTAATAAAAAAACAATATATCTTTGTATAAATTCCATTAGTTAACTAACAAATAAAATTGTATGGGGTGCTACTTCCCCTTAAGCCCATTGTTCATAAAACCCATCACAATAATGCCACGTGCACAAGGCCTTGGACTTGTTGGTCCTCGGGTCTTGAGACATCGTGCGTGCATGTGTTTTTTGTTGGGCCTATGAACTTGGTCTAAGTAAGCCTTGTTGCCCATCCAAAGCCAAGAAACCATATTTTAGCCATTATGACACGGAAGGCAAAGTTGGGACCCTATCTAGTCGGGGAATGCAATTTCCCAGGAAGGTGAGTCCTAAGATGCTCGGCATTGCTTGGGAAGTATCGCTGCCGGGCAGATCTTTTAACGTGGGAACTAGTTCCAATGCCACTTTTACCGCCTCCCACTCCCAACTAAACACCTACTTAAGGGTAATAACATTGGACCTCCTTTCCCACTCACCACAAAAGTAATCATAACTCTTCCACTAGTCTTGAGCTATAAATAAGAGATGAGAATGAAGAAATGGGGGTTGGCAATTTTAGAGAGAACACTGGGAAAAGAGAGAGGAAGCAATTCTGTGAGGTTTAGAAAGGAGTTGAGAAAATAAATGTAATTGAGTTGTCAAGTACAATACCACCCATAGTAGGAAACCCAAAAGCCCACAATATAAATAGATTGTGAGCCCAAATAGGGATTGAGCCCAACTACCATATTTTGGGTATGTACAAAAATATTATACAAACATCTTTCATTCTTAGTTCCACCTGAGTGACCAAAGAACAACAATATTCTACATACCTTTATTGATCCACTAATTTACTAATCATCTCATCTCTTTTTCTTTTCATGGTAAGCCTTCCTTAACTGAAACAAAATCTGACACTTTCTAGATGTTGCAAAACATCATGAAAAGAATAACTACACAAAACCCACAAATAACTTCACTCAAACATAGATGTCACTCAATCTAGGCATTGATAATCAAAGGTCATTCACATTTGAAAATAGCATCCTTTAATTGAGATGTTGTATAGCCTAATATCGAATGAGAATGAATAGCAATCCAATCTAGGGAAAAAGAAAAAGAAAAAGAGCAATCCATATTGCTAGTATGAAAAAACTAGATTTATTTTCAAATTCGACAAGAACAAGATGCAACTACATCTTAACATAATGCAGGAAACTTTAAGCACCGTTTTATTCAAACTAAAAAATTGTCTAACTAGGAAAAAAAAAGGCTGAGAAAACAAAATGTTAGATCAAAGTCTGCAATATTTGAATAAAAATAAGGGTAGCCATGATTCTTAAGCAGAAAAATGTATTAAAAAAATGTAGTAAAAACACCGACCCAGCATAAGACTTCTCACTTGATGGAAGCATAGTTACATATTTATTTAATTACCTAATTAGAGGCCAACTTTTAGGAGTGACAGTTAGCCAATGCCAAATATTCTTACCCTGCAAAGCTATAAGCCATGCGATGATATGATCAAATTACTAATTTCCTTTCATTAATTCTATTCTTTTCTTCACATTACCATATCCTTTCAAATTGGGGTTGGTACCCTTCATGAATTA
This sequence comes from Castanea mollissima, assembly GCA_014183005.1. NCBI lineage: Eukaryota > Viridiplantae > Streptophyta > Magnoliopsida > Fagales > Fagaceae > Castanea > Castanea mollissima. The sequence goes on from JACAVU010000004.1 coordinate 12,448,542, forward strand.
TGCTTCCAATACGCAAAAGGATGAGTCAAGCCAATAGTCCAAACATGTGTGCTCATTTGTTATGATTCCGAGAGAGAGAGTGTTTGGTACCTTTGAATTGTGGAAAGAAATCGCAGAGAGAGAGAAAGAGTGAGAAAGAAACACTGTGGTTGCCGTTTGGCTGCTTTGAGAAACATACTCCTCTCCGTGGACTGCTATATCCTGCACCACTCCATAACAGAAAAACTGACTATGACTATGAGCTCCATTTTCCACGTGGGAATGGTGACTGCATTTGTCTTCCTGTTAATCAGCTTGATGGGTTTTTGTCTTTCATGGTCGTTAGAGAATGTTGATAAATGTAGGAAGAATGAAAGGATTGAGGGCAAAAGGGCCAAATACTACTATTTGGTAAAATATATAGGGATTTATTATTATTTTGGAAATATATATGGATGTACCAATTTTTGGAACTTAAGTTTGTGAAACTCTAGTTTGCCGTGTAATTCAAGTTCTTTGAAAAAATAGCTTTCAAATTTGCTGTGTTATTTTTTATGGAACTCGAGTTACATAGAAAATTGATACCTATTTTTTATGAAACTTGAGTTTGTGAAAGTCAAAAAAGTGGTAGATTCCTAATTATTTAGCAAACAATGGTAAATCCTTACATATTTTGCCAAATAGTAGTACTTGGCCATTTTGGCCAGGATTGAGTAAACTGCAACTTTGAAAAAGATGAGTTTTCAAACCATTTGAATGCCTGTATACACCCAATAAAATTTATAAAAAATTATAAATACACATATAAAAATTATATTTAGTGTGATTTGAAATATATTTAACTAAGACTGATTTTATTATTATTTATATAATACAGTAATATTTAATAAAACTAACTAAATAAATCAAATTAATATGTGTTTATAAACAAAATAAAACAAATAACGGTTCTTTTTCATCTTATTCATCATCTTATCTAATCAATTTCATCAAAATCAATGTTATAATTTTCCCTCAAAAATAAAAGACTCAATGTTATAATAATGTTCATCATTTTGCAAAATCATTTCTTCATTAGCATTTTCTTCTTCTCATCAGCATTTATTATATCTTTTTATTCTCATCTGAACTTAACGTGGTTGGCTTTTCAAACTAGTCAGTATTAGAAGTGTCCCTAATATATGTTCATAAAAAATAAAAATAAAATCCTTTATCATTTAAACAATGGACAAGGGCAGCCATTAGCATCAATAAATGGAGTTTTCCTTATACCAAAGAATGTTTATTTGGAAAAAAGAATCTAATAATTTTTTCAAATTTCATATCGAAATTCATTTATGCCTAACAATAATATAGTAAACACAATTTTAAAAACATTGATAAATTTCTTACGATAATTCCAATTGTAAAAGAAATTAGAAATCAATTATACATCAAATAATAACTAATATAATTAAGTAACTTTTTTTAGAAACACATTATTAATTAACTTGTTTTCAAATGAGTAAATATATAATTAGTATTTTTACCAAAAGTTGCATAAAGGCGGTGACAAATATTTAGATGCTGACTAGGTCATTTTTTCAAAAGATTTGTGCACTTTTAATGAAATTTTCAAGTTAAGAGGTTATTGACACATCCTCTGGGATGGAACAAGCTGAAATGAATTAAACAACTGCAGTAGATAATTCTTTTTTTTTAGAGAGTTTCAACCTATGTCCACTCCTAATGATAGTTCTTTATCATCAAATTAAGACACCAATCAGTTTTTGATATAGGCAGGAATTGAACCCCATATCTTTTATTCAACCATCAACGATTTTACCAGTTGAACTAACTGGAACCCACCGCAGTAGATAAAGCTTATTACACACTTACGAATAAATTATAATCTAAAAATAGCGTACCAATTAGTGACCCACCATTAATCTTCATTGAGGTATTCATTGGGGAAAGTTAACAGATGATCTAATTGCATTGGTTTAGAAAAAATTGTTATGAGAAAGAAAAGAAAACTATTTTTTTTTACAACATTTTATATTTCCCATCAAAGTGGTATTACAACTTTCATAAATTTTCCATTAGCAAATGCCCTAAAGCACCAATTAACCGGATCCTTCATTATTTAATTGAAATCTATTGATTAGCCATATTGTGAAATGAGTAATGTTATAAACACAAACTTTTCACAATATTGTTACAATATATTAATGTAACAAATTTTTACTGATTCTCATCTAACCCACCATTGACAATACTTTTTTACTTCCAAATAACCACTTACCTCATCGGTAGTTTGTAAAATATATTGTAGTTTTAGCATTTTCCTTGTGAAAAACTAACCCAATCATATGGAAAAACTTCCACATACGGACCACCCAAGTTCGCACTAATTTTCACAACTTGCTAGGTTGTTAACTTATGATTAGATTACAACACTAATACATGACATGAGACTATCATGGAACTTGGTGAAAAAAAGGATTTGGGTTCACTAATCATAGGCTGATACTAGTATGTTGTTGTGGGATTTGGGTGTGAAAATGGATAATATGTCCATAAAGTTTTCCTAGACTTTTTTTTTTTTTTTTAATATTACAAAAGGAAATTAGGACCATACGAAGGTTTCAAATGGTCTACAAAATAGGTAGAGGCTTGATCAGCCCAACTTAAACTGTTGCTAAATTTGAGTCATTAACAAAAATTTGCCATGTAAAAATTAAAAACAAAATCTCTATCAAGTGTATAATGATGTATCATAATATTCTTATACCTCATTTTACATAGATAAAGCTATTAAACTCAAAAGTCAAAATCAACCTTGAAATGAGTAATTTGATATGATCTTTTGATCTTTTGACCATTTACAACTGTAGAGTGTTATAAAAGTAAATTACCGTCAAACAATGTCATATAAGGGAGATTCGTGGGCTTTTTTCTTCTTGGTTGAAGTTTATAAGCATAAGCCAAACCCACCTAAAAAAGTAAATTAAACTAGAATGGACAATGGGCATACGAATAATTTTTGTATTAATATAGCGAAATGGGCTGGTAAAACGACTCAGTAGATACTTGTTATGAACAAAAAACATTTATACCCCCTGCTTAAGTAACTCAGAACTCAGAATTGTCGTAAGTTTCAGCTAGTTCAACTGATAAAGTCTCTGATAATTGTAAAGAGCTATCATCAGGAGCGGACGCGCCATAAACCCTAATCACACACACAACAACTACAAAACCCTAATCATAAAACAGCGTTTTCTACATTTGCTCCATTGACTAAGTCTCAGAAAATCTCCCATTAAAAAATCACGCAACATTATTCGGGTCGGGTCATCAACCGAATCAAACATAACTAGGCTTCACAAAGCTCAACAAGAAGTGTCTTCCACAATCACTCCTAGTCTTCCAACATATGACTTGCAATCAAGAGGAAGAGGTGAGAAATCCTTTAGGCTTCTTCCAATATAGTTTTTTTGATTGCCAAATATCTTAGTAGTTTTTTTCCCCTTCATGTGATTTGACCACAAACTGTTTAGCGGTAATCATCAACTAGCAACTATCAGGAGGTGTGCACACTCTAACATGCCTCTCTGGTATTGAGATTACAAAGCCTGAGTTGTTTCATATGCACTTAAGTACCTACAAAACAGAGACATAGAGAGCATTAGGACAGATTGCATAGAGCTTTCTATCTGCTTTTTTGCAATTTATAAGTACGTAGTGCTTAAGTAAATCACTTTTTAGACAGTGCATTAGAAAGTAAGGTCAACAACTTTCTGCCTTCTAGGGTTATAACAACTATCAAGCTTCCCAACTCCGAACTACTCCATGATGGCCTCTCCACAATACACACATACGGGGCTTACAAAGTAGCAGATTTTTGTTTTTTTCTCTCATAAGATTTTCGAACTCCCTATTATCATCAATCTCCATCCAAAGGACATTATTGTTGAACACCAATTTTGTGTAACAAAATATTAGGATGCACCTAGAGATTTTATAATATAAGCAACAAAATAGAGAAAATAATTGACTAAATATACTAGAATGGATAAATGGCAATTCACCTAGGTATAAGAATCCTAGACATAATCTCAGAGGTTACCATTTCTCCTGATCTCAAGACAACCCTCTCTGTTCAAGAAGAACTTTTCTATCATTACATTGCCTCCTCAAATGTTTGTATCTATGCCTCAGAGTATCTTTGTGATGGTGAGACCAAATTTCCCATTGAACAGTCTAACCATTTCAATCCAAGCCTTGGCCACGAATCCATCACCAACTTTATTCCTGTTAAGCAAAAAATCCATTTTTTATGACTGATTTATTCTTGGACATTCACTAATCAGCATAGGAATGGCGTTCTTTTATGCACCAAAAGGAATGATAACATTTATTATGGGGGAATAAAAATTCATTTAACAAAGCATTTGAGAATGCACTTGCCGGGACAGGGCTATTCATTGCAACACCTAATTGGTAAAGTAGTTTTATCACAGATTAATTAAAATGATAAAATACATGAGAACAAAGTAATGGATAAAGCTTCAAATTTATTAGGGATGACAAGTGGATCTGAGAAAAGGAATCTCCTTCTCCAAGCCTATGTCATGGAAAGACAGGAAAACTATTAGAGAAAAGTTTTTTTTTTTTTTTTTTGGATTTGATTTTACAACTATTTGATATGATTCTTAGAAAGGAAGAAAATATATTTATCAAATGAATCAAACAAAAAAGAAAAAGAAAACGAAATTGCAGTTCAGTTTATCTTACATATTTGCCACATGGAACAGCACACTGAAGAGATAAGGAAAATGGGTCGGCGAACTCTAAAATACTCTAAAAATAGCAATCCACCATCCTTTTGTCAAATATAATTTCTGCCAATCACAATGTCTACACTTGTTCAATCAGCACATTCCAAATTGCCTTATTTTAGCATGAGAAGAGAACCAACCTTATAGCCTTGAACACTTCCCAGTACTCTCCCACCAAAACGAAGTCAGTTGAACCATTTTCATTTTGTAATTTGGGAGTCTTAAAGCATATAAGCAGACAACTAAGATAGCTTAGCCCAGTTGTACATCCCACAAGATGATGATAGGTCCATAGAGAAGTGTGAATCTCCATTCCCTTTCCCACCTGGAAACTGAATTAGATGCCTCATGTTGCTCCTACAATCCCCTTTACTCAAACCACTATCATGCTGAAGATGCCAGTTGGGGGTCTGTCCACAAGAACTGAGAATTTCACAGTGGAGAGTGTTGACATAAGCTGAAGTCCATCTTGCCCTGTAACCATATCTGTTAAAATCAAAGAATTTTGACATTGTCACAACAGTACACAAAAAACAAAAACAAAAGAGAGCATCCAGAATCCAATCCAAATCAGCATTCATGTATCATAAGTTCCACTTTGCCATTCTTCTCAATACACCCATATCACTGGCTACCATGTGTTCTTATTTCCAAAAATAATTTTAAAATAAAAATAAAGAAAAAGGGTAATTATGAAAGAATTATTGTTCCAAACTTTCAAAGGTAAGATAAGTTAGTTTCACACAGTAGTGAAGTAATTTGTGTCAGTGTAAAATTTTACAAAAGCTTCTTTTCATTCTTATTCTTTTTAATATAAAAATAATAAATAATTATTAATAATTACAAATAACTGTACATTGGAGGCTGGAATCTCCTCCAACCACGTATAATCCCCACCAAATTTAAAGGAAATGACAGATTTCTAATCCATACTAATATATTCCAAAAAATAAAAAAAGGAGAAAAAGATTACACCATTTTATGATACTATACTATTTCTTCCTTAACACCAAATTTTGTAAACCCATTACTCCTAGGTTTGAGCGTTGCATGAAGTTTAATAATTAATTCTATTATTTATTTTACCTTGTCCTTTTTCTTAAGTTCCCAAAATTGCTTATATTTTGTTGTCATTAATGTAAGACTTGTGCAGATTATCAAAAAAGAAGAAAAAAAAAAAAAGTGTAAGACTTGTGCAAAGTGCACATCAGAAATCTAAGTCACATGCTTAAAAGACTATTCCATAATAATATCTTTTCAGCAAGCTATGAAAACCTATAAGGTTATGCAAATGGTTGATGTGCTGTAGTAAATTTAAGAATTCCTAATACAGCTCTTGTTTTGTTAACACCAAATACAAATACATGTCTCCCTCTTCCCTCATTAACCTTGAAAGATGGCTCATGTGCAACTCCTTTCACCATCTCCAAATTAGGATTTTTCTTCCATAAGCCATTTTCTATCTCAAATATCCAACTTTCTACCCATAAATCCATATATATAAAATATTGAAAATAATTTGTTTTAACTTTTAAATATTATTCTTATTGTATCTTAGAAGAGGACAAGACGTTAACTGCTTAACCGGTTATTGTAACCTTCCTAGCTAAATGCTTACTATTGCCAAATCCAACAGGCCTCATTTATCAATTGCCACTCTGCCCCTTCAAATCCCATAAGAAACTATGCTCAACTAATTAAACCAATAATTCCAATTTTGTACAAGTAATCTCTTGACTATGTCTAAGCAATTTTGATCTTCATCAATATAAAATATATTTTCATTTCGGCTTTACTTGTCCATTAAGTTGCACAACTTTACGCTTTTCAATAAAAGAATTTTAAAAAATTCTTTTCCATTAAAAGGAATGCAACTCAGCAACATATCATATTACTAATTTCTTTCATTAGTTCTATTCTTTTGTTTGCATTACTATATCCTTTCAAATTGACTTAATACCCCTTTAATGATGAGCGTGGTTAATATAATGAAAGAGAGTGTGAAGTGACAAAGATGAAAATCAGACATACAACTACAGAGGGAGACATACTTTGGCATTCAACAACTCAAAAGAAATCAAACAAAGATGATGCAAAGGAAAGCAGTTTCAAAGTAACAACTGTACCTTGCCATGTTTCTTGAAATTTGATCAAGAGGTTGTAATTTTCTTTCATTGTGGCTATGAATTGAAATTGAATAATAGTTCACTGAGGGATAGGCCAGTGATGAGGAACCCAAAAAACCATGTCCAACAGTTAAAGCAAATCCCATATCAAAGTTAGACCCACTTGTCACATCTATTGGAAGCCCTGAATCAGATGGCAAAGAAAGGTGCACAATGTCATCAGGACAATCTAAGCCATTAGATGATCTGCATTCATAGGGATAGGCGGTTTGATGACAATACCAAATCACAGCCATCATTGTGAAAACCCCTTCAAACTTAACAGAACCAAATCACAAATGCATTCTATATGGGTCCCTATCACTTCTTTAATCTTTGTGCTTTTGAACTTCGTTTACTTACCATTGATGGAAATGAAGAAATGATAATCAGATCCAATGGGCAAGAGACTTCCGCCAGGTATGTAATTAGGGGCTGCATGCCTTGGTACCCCCACCATATTCACGCATTGAATGACATGAAATAAAAACACCCAATAGACTCAAATTAGTTAATGACTTTTCAAGACCTTTGAACTGCAGTCTCTCCTCTCTCTTCACAATTTTCTCTCCACTACCAAAAAAAAAAAATTTGTTCTTTGACATCTAAACTTTATTAAATACAATTACAAATCATTTTAGAAAGTCTTAATAAAAAAACAATATATCTTTGTGTAAATTCCATAAGTTAACAAACAAATAAATATTATACAAACATCTTTCATCTACATACCTCTATTGATCCACTAATTTACTAATCATCTCATCTCTTTTTCTTGTCATGGTAAGCTTTTTGTAACTGAATAAAAATCTGACACTTTCTAGATGCTGCAAAAACACATGAAAATAATAACTACACAAAACCCACAAATAACTTGACCCAAACATAAATGTCACTCAATCTGGGCATTGATAATCAAAGGTCATTCACATACAAAAATATCGTCCTTTATTAAGATGTTGTACAACCTAATATTGAATGAGAATGAAGAGCAATTCAGTCTAGGGGAAAAAAGAAAAAGAAAATGAGCAATCCACATTGCTAATATGAACGAACTAGATTTATTTTCAAATTCAACTAGAAGCAGATGCAACTACATCTTTACGTAATGCAGGAAACTTTAAGCACATTTTTATTCATACTAAAAACTTGTTCAACTAGGGGGAAAAAAAAAGAGTGAAAAAAATGTTAGTTCAAAGTCTGCAATGTTTGAAACTTTGAATAAAAAGAAGGGTAGCCATTCTTAAGGCAACATCTTAAGCAAAAATGTATTAAGAAAATGTCCAACTAGTAAAAAACCTGAACCATGCAAAGATTTCTCACTTGGTAGAAGCATAGTTTCCTATTATTTAAATACCCAATAGAGGCCACTTCAAAGAGTGACAGATCACCACACCAAGTATTCTTACCCTGCAAAGCTATAAGCCATGAGATGATATTTGTTGATCAAATTACTAATTTTCTTTTATTATACTATTATTTTCTTTGCATTACCATATCCTTTCAAATTGGGTTGGTACCCCTTTATGAATGAGGGCGGTAATTTAGTGAGACAGACCGAAAAGTGATAAAGATACCCAAGGATACAAATCAACAATACACTAAAGTGGGTGACATACTTTGTCATTCAACAAGGGGAAAGAAAGTGAACTAAAATGATGCAAAGGAAGACAGTTTCAATTTAATAACAGTACCTTGTCATGTTTTCTAGGAATTTGATCAAGAGGTTCTCATTTTCTTCAACTGTGGATATGAATTGAAGTCAAAATCACAGTTTACAGAGGAATAGGCCATTGAAGAGGGAGCTAAATCAAACCCATCTCCAACAGTTGAGTCAAATATCCCAAACCCAAGTCAGACCCATTTGTTAGACCTAATTGAAGCCTTGAATCATTGGCAAAGAGAGAGGTGCCCAGTTTCGTGAGAGACTAAGGAGGTTGACATTGTGTTACAGCTGAGTCATTATATGAAAGTAACTCCGATTTGGCCACTTGGTATTGTGCAGCCTAAGCATTGAAGACAATTAAAATCATAAACTATTCATAAAATAGGAAACCTCGATTTCCTCTTTTTGAAGAGAGCAAAATCTATTCCTGAGATTTTAATTCTCTCCTAATGAAATGCTTAGTTCTATCAAATGCTTAAACCTCAAATGACTTTGAAATTGTACCAATTTGACAGGGCAATGACTTTATGAGCAGACTATATAATTCTAAAATTTCAACTCAGCAATCCACTCCTACTCCGACTTCTAAATTTTTCATATATATATATATTCATAATACACAGTGCATTGTTTTGAATTAAGTCTTCTAGCAGAAAGTAGTTTCCATGTAAAAATAATACCTGGGCATATTTCTTCACATCAGACTCAGTTTCTTTTACGGTGGATATAGATTGAAAATGGAATCATCTTTTTATAAAGGGATTGGCTATTGAAGAAGAACCCAAATCAACCCATTACCATTTGCTAAGTCAATACCCAAATCAAACCCATTTGCTCTATCCACTGGACGCCTTGAATCAGATGTCTTCAGGGACTAGAAGGAGCTTGAAGGTCTCCAGCGTCTAAGTTTGTATGTGAACCATTTTGAGATAGTAAAGGTTCGAGTAACTCTGTGTCGTCATCAACATTTTGAGAATTGTGTTGGATGATAACGAATTCTGAGGAGGACATATGCATTCCACATGCACCCCCATCCTTGCTATCACGGGAGCATATTTTTTGTTTCTACTTACTGCCATGAGTGATTTTCATGAAATCTCAAGATGATTCCGATCACCTTGCATCAAGTCTCTGAATCCCTTTGTACTTGGTTGTGAGTTCCCGTAAAACCACAGATGATACACTTCAAAGCATAAAAACCCCCGAAACATGAGACGTTGCTTACGACTATCGGTAGAAATGTGGATATCAAAAAGAAAAATCGATTATATCATCATGAATGGAACTACTTATCATTATTAGGCGTAACTGTCCTTCAACGGAATTAGATAAGAACAACACAAACACAATTGATGAAACTCAGAACCAACCCAGAATGATATGAACATTCAATGCTTTGATGATTGATCCAATTCGGAATCTTCTTTCTGGTACCGTAATATCATATCTCTCTGCTAAATAACCAGATATGAATCTAGAGTGGGAAAGGACTCATCTTCAATTGCATTGAACTCGGAGAGGGAGGACCCAGGAAGAGCAATCAATCTGATTCGATAAATTGCGATGTTGAATGCAATCCATTATTACTTTGTGTTTCACACTGAACATTTCATATTTGGTGAAAGCCACTAAATTTCTTCCAAAGTGCATGAAATTAGGAATTTAAGAAATTGAAGTTTAGCAAATGTAGTAAATGTATTTGCAAAGGTAACCAAAATTGTTTCTATTTTACTTTAGAGAGAAAGAGGGGTACTTGAAGGATTAATTTTCTTAATGATTCTAAATTCGACGAGATGGCAGTTTCGTGCATCTACTTGTCTGAATACTTTCTGGAAGCTTTGGAATTTTCTTAGGAACTTGGAATCGTGAAATACAAGCCAATTTAGTCTATTGAATCTGATAATGCTTTCTCTGAGGTTCAAATCTTTACTCCCTGATAATAAACATTTCTCTGAGTGGGTGAAGCAAGAAGTCAACTTTTTTAGAAAATTCAACTTTGGAAAACA